>JAODAL010009966.1:0-107683 GCA_025379985.1 Phyllomedusa bahiana
TAGTGTCAGACCTCTGTTTCCACCTGGTCCCTTATTCTGTAAGATGCTGGAGTTTTTGAGCATTTCCCTTCAAAAACTTTTTCATGACAGGTGTTAGCCCCGCCCACCAAAGGATAGCCTCGCCCCCCAAAGGATAGCCCCGCCCCTGACATTTTTTACAGTTTCACCTATTCAAAATAAAAGGTTTACAGTTTAAGTGGGCAGGGCTACCTCAGGTGGGCGGGGTTTTTAAAAAAAAAGACTCTTTGAAGGACCTTTGAATGACCTTCTCTGAAAACTGCAGATTTGAGCATTAAAATACGAAAAAACCCCGCATTTTACAAAAAAGGGGCCCACGCTGGGAAAACAGTCTGACACTAGTTGTTCTGTCCTCAGCCGGGGGGGGATAATCTATTGACGGGTTTTCCTTTTAAGCCAAAAACGCCAAAAAGATCAATAAAGAGTCATTTTTTTTTTTTAAACCCCGCCCCCTGAGGGTACCCCGCCCCAAAACAACTGATAAACCTATTTCTTTTTAATAGGGAGAAAAAGTGGAAAACTGTGTGGGCGGGGGGTAACACCACTCAAAATAAGATTTGAGGAAATGCCTAAATTTAAAATAAAAGCACTTACGGATAAGGACACAGCGCTGGAAACCAGGGCTGACACTAGCTTGGCTGTCCTCAGCAAGGGGGCAAACCATTGAAAATTTCCCAAGCCAAAAAACTTATTCCTAGCGGTGTTAGCCCCCCCACAAAGGCAGCCCTCCTACCTGGCAGTTTACATTTTCTGCCTATTCAAGGTAAAGGTTTTATTAGTTTTTGGGGGGGGGGGGCAAAGGGCCCCAGGGGGGGTTTTAAAAAAAAAAGACTCTTTGAATGACACTTTTTTTGGGTGAAAACTGCAATTTGAATTAAATGCCAAAACCCAGCATCTTACAGAAAAGGGACAAGCCGGAAACGCAGGTCTGACCTGGCTTTTGCTGCCCCCCAGCAAGGGGGGCATAAACTATGTGACAGGTTCCCTTTAAGACCAACACATCCCCCAAAATTGCCATATTTTGGGCAAAAATTTTCCCCCAAAAGCTGCCTGTTTTGAAGTTTGGGTCCCAGGATTGTCCTACCAAATTCAGGACGTTTTGGGGAATTATGTGAACACAAAAAACAAATTTAAAAAAGGCAAATATGTCAAAACCAACAATGACAAAGAGCACAAAATACACACAAACATGTACACACAGATCCAAACAAGAAACAAGACATTGCCCTACTCCCCCAAAACCCCCAAGTAGGGCCAAAAGCAGTACCTTTAAAATTTTTCTGCCCTGGAAACATTCTTGTGCTTTCCCTTTGGACTCAAACCCCCAAAGCCTTTTTGGCTTTCCTCTCCCTTTTTTTTGGGCCCAGGTTTTCCCCAAATTCGGGACGTTGGCTTTTCCCCCCTTAAAAAGGAAATAGTCATTTGCGGCCCCCCATTCCCCCCAAAAAAGAAAAAAGCATTTACTAAGGTTGGCTCCTTTTCCTTTTTTTTTTTCCCCTTTTCCCCCCCACCAGCCATACTTTGTTAATTTTTTTTTCCTTTGCCCCAAAGGACCCTAAAGGGTAAAAACGGGTTGTTTCCTCCCTTCCCCTTTGCCAGGAAAGGTCAGTGGGCTGGCTTTTTGGGCCCCTTCCCCCCCCTTTTTTCCCACAGGTAAATCAGTCCCCTTTTTTTGCAATAGCCTCCCCTTCCCCCCTTAGGCCAGGACAGTCATCTGCGGCTCCCCCCCTTCCTTTTTCCAGGTCATCAGGCCTTGCTCCCCCTTTCCCTGTGCACAGGATCAGTCAGTACTAAGCTTGGCTTCTCCCCTTCCCTGTGCACAGGATCATCGACTGCTGGTTTTCCCCTCCCCTTCCCCTTGCCAGGATCATTCATCTAGTTTGGGCTCCTCCCCCTCTTTGCTCAGGATCAGTCAGTACTGGGCTTGGCCCCTCCCTTCCTGGCCGGATCATCATTTTCTCATTGGCTCCTCCATTCTCTTTCTCGGGATCATCAGTACTAAGCTTTGGTTTCCTCCCCTTTTCCCTTCCCAAGGGTAGTCATTTTGGGGCTTGGTTTTTCCTCCCATTTTTCTCACGGATCATCAGTCTGTTTTGGCTCCCCCCCTTTTTTTTTTTCCAGGGGATTTCCGTCAGTACTGGGCTTGGCTTCCTCCCATTTTTTCTTGCCAGGATAGTAAATCGGGGGGCTTGGGCTCCCCCCCTTTCTTCACGGTCCTAAACCTTTGGCTCCCTCCCTTCTTTGCTCGGATATTTTGTGCGGGCTTTCTCCCCCCCTTCCCTTGCACGGGATCGTCCCTTGTCATAGCTCCCCCCCTTCTGTTTCTAGGACATCAGGCGGTTTCCCTCCTCCCCTTTCCCCCTTTTGCCAGACAGTCAGAGGCGGGGCCCCCCCCTCTTTGCTCGGGGATCATCGTGCTGGGATTTGCTCCTCCCCTTCTGTTTGCTCAGGATCACCCCTAGGGGGTTGCCCCTCCCCTTCCCCCTTGCCGGGGATCAGTCGTGTTGTGCAGGCCCCCCTTCCCCTTCTGTTTGCTCAGGATCAGTCAGCACTGGGCTTAGCTCTTTTCTATGCACAGACAAAACTTATCAGTACTTTCAACCAATTGCACCCCCAGATAAAGAGCGGAAAGGGGGTGTTTAGTATTAATCCCCCCCCGCCCAAAAATTTAATGATACCCCTGCCAAACCGTTAGCACTTTTCCTTCCAAGGAAAAAGCATTGTTAGATAAGGAATCAAAGCGACAAAGGGGTCCTCTGACCCCAGGGCCCCCATAGCGAATGCAGGCCCCTGGGAAGCTATAAACGTTTCCCAAAAAAAAAAAATTTTTTTAAAAATTACAATCTTTTAAAGGGGTTTTATAAAACAAAATTGACTTTGCAAATTAAAAAATAAACACCCAAAAATCTTAACAAAAACTCAACCATATTTTTTTACCCCTTAGGAACCATTGTTTTAAGCTCGCCCGGGGATAACCAGGCGGGGCTCCCATCCGCCCGCACCCTCAACATCACCCTCCCCAGACGCTACTTTGGCCTCCACTGAGCGAGTTTAAACCCCCCAGGTTCGTCTTTCTACTCTTCTCCTCGTCCCCTTTAGTAACACACACACTCCGTTACGTTTTTTCACCCCAGTGCGTCATTCTACTCCTGTCCTCGTACTCCTTAAAATTGGTCAAAAAGTGCAAATAAATAAAAATAAAAAAAGAAACCTCAATCAGGTATGCGTGTGGAGAAGAAAAAATGTTTGGTTCCTGCAGGGATTTAAACTGAAGACCCCTATGCTGACAGGCAGAAGTGCTAACCACTAAGCTACTACGGCACAAAACACAAATTTTTGATAAGGACACACTTGGGGGAAAAGGCATGGTGAGTCAACCGCCCGGGGACATATAAGAAATTCAAAAACCAATCATACATGCCCCATTTTGAATACACTGAAAGCTGAAGCAGGACAAACCAGGCGTGAAATGCCTTTATGGTAAAACCCTTTTAACAATTACTTGTTAAATATTTGTTATGGCTCCCCCTAGTGTTCTTTTGATATTCTCTCATTACATCATTTTGTTCATGGAACAAAGACTTTTAGCTCCAGGTGTTCCGGTTTCTATTTGAAGAATGTTGGTTACTGTGACGGGTGTTGTCACATGACCGTTTTGTCACATGCCATAGCCACATCCTGCCAATAATGAGCGGGAGCATTATTTAGGGGAAGGGGGATCAGGAGGTTACGTTTCTAGATGGATGGATATATAGGCAGAAAGATGGATATATAGGCAGATAGATGGATAGATAGAGATAGATAGGCAGATAGATATATAGGCAGATAGATACATAGAAAGAGATAGGCAGGCAGACAGATAGATGGATGAATAGATAGGCAGATAGATGGATGAATAGATAGACAGATGGATGGATAGATAGATTGATAGATAGATGAATGTATAGATAGGCAGATAGATGGATATTTAGATAGATGGATAGATAGATAGATTGATAGATAGATGAATGTATAGATAGGCAGATAGATGGATATTTAGATAGATGGATATTTAGATAGATTTAACTAGCATGGATTTAGATAGGCAGATAGCAGATGGATGTATAGGCAGATAAATGGATGGATGGATAGATCTCTGTTTCTAGCAATCAATGCTTCATATTCAAGTAAGGGGTTTTTGAAGAAATGATTCAATCTTCTCATCAGTAGATCCCACTTATGAGTAAAATAAATATTTTGGCATGAAGCCCCCTGTTATTCCCCTCATTGTGCTAATGTTTGGAGAACACAAAAAAATTAAGCCTCATAACAACCGTGCTTTGTTCACTTAGGCCGAAGGAGAGAGACGTGGCACACGGTTGCTATGGTAACCGGCCTGTCAGGATAGTTTTATTAAGGTCCAATGGTAATTCTTATTCCCAAAAGCATGTTGTCAGATCCGCTCTTAGTCAAAGTGCACTGGAAATAGTTTCCATATTATTTTCTTGTACTTTCACATAATGTATAATTGCATTTAAATGCGTCGGATTTGGCGGTGATAGAGCTGTAAAACAGGAGGCTCCACACTCCGAGCGGAAGCGCTGCCCTGGTTAATTCTCCTCTAATACTGATGTCTTGCTGTTTCTTTCTCTGTTAGATGTAAACTGCATATGATATATAGAATATAACCGCTGCTTGTATGAACCTGCCCCTAGATAAACCATGCAAGGGTATGCTTATAATAGTGAGCAATGTATTAGTATAAGGCAACACTGCCATTGACTAACATATGTTTATAACATAGGTGTCACCTTGTCTGAGGGTGAGTGTAGCTGCTTTCCCATAAATAGAGCCACAGGGCCTCCAAAATAAATTCACAGTGCCCTCATAAACAGAGCCAATGTGCCCTATGAACAGTACCTGCTAGATAGTGCTCCCAAAGAGAGAGGCAATCAGAGAGTGCCCCTATATATAGAGACAGCCAAAAAGTGTTCCCCTATAAAAAGGCAGCCAAAGAGTGCCCCCTCCTATATATAGAGGCAGCCAAAGAGTGCCCCCTTCTATATATAGAGGCAGCCAAAGAGTGCCCCCTCCTATATATAGAGGCAGCCAAAGTGTGCCCCCTCCTATATAGAGGCAGCCAAAGAGTGCCCCCTCCTATATAGAGGCAGCCAAAGAGTGCCCCCTCCTATATAGTGGCAGCCAAAGAGTGCCCCCTCCTATATAGAGGCAGCCAAAGAGTGCCCCCCTCCTATATAGAGGCAGCCAAAGAGTGCCCCCCTCCTATATAGAGGCAGCCAAGAGTGCCCCCCTCCTATATAGAGGCAGCCAAAGAGTGCCCCCAGCGATAATTGGGGCCGCCAAAGTTTGCCCCCCACCTATATAGAGGCAGCCAAAGAGTGCCCCCCCCCTATTTAGAGGCAGCCAAAGAGTGCCCCCCTCCTATATAGAGGCAGCCAAAGAGTGCCCCCCTCCTATATAGAGGCAGCCAAAGAGTGCCCCCCTCCTATATAGAGGCAGCCAAAGAGTGCCCCCCTCCTATATAGAGGCAGCCAGAGAGTGCCCCCTTTATATAGAGGCAGCCTGAGAGTGCCCCCCTCCTATATAGAGGCAGCCGGAGAAAGGGGTCCCCCCACTATATAGAGGCAGCCGGAGAGTGCCCCCCTCCTATATAGAGGCAACCGAAGAGTGCCCCCCTCTTATATAGAGGCAGCCGAAGAGTGCCCCTCTCCTATATAGAGGCATTCTGTATTTGAACTAAAGTCCTGTATCTGTCTCTATACCTGATGAACTTTGCAATGCAGCTGTAATCATTCACATATGGTGGAGGATGCGGGCATTTTAAAGAGACAGTACCTGAGACAGACAGAGAGAGCGTTGCAATCATGGAGGAGCTAATTAAGCAGCTCATGCAAGCTAATCTCAACCTCCAACACACCAATACTTTGCAGCGAGATGCTATCACATTGCAGGGAAGGTGCTTGTGTCAGGACAGGAGGGAGCTGCTGCTGTTGCTGGCTTTAGCTCACAGGGGATTACCTGGACTGAAGAAAGTCCTAGTGAACTTTGAGCTGTGAAGAGAATTCGGTCTGCTCAGGTTATTATCCATTTCATGTAGACAGTGAGTGTTTCAATTCACTGACTGGAAGCTGATATTACAGTGATACAAAATCCTTACACAGAGGAATAGTAAGAGAGTTGCAGCTCTCACTATACAATGATCAGTCATCATTACTCCTCTGAATGAATTTACAGTGTGACATTCAGCAGTGTTTAAGGAGAAATCTGCTGGAGGAGATCCCCTTTAATTCTAGCACTTGCTGACATGTAATAAAATTTACAGTTCCTACATTTAATTTTCTACACAAAGAATCAATATTTGTTAAGCTCGGCTTTGTTCCTCACTTGAATGATTTCCCTTATGAAATCTATAAGGCTGGGCGATCACTCAGGATTCCCATTACTTCACCATCAGGGGATTGTGGGTGGTCGGCTCCACAGAGGCATGAAGCAAGCGGATTTATTGCAGCAGAAGCCGTCATATGACTCAATGAGATATTATTGTAAATTGGAGACTTAAATGCAGATGACTGTCACAGGGAGGTCAGGATAGAGGTCTTACCGAAGAGCCCGATCACTATGGTAACATCCGAAGCCGGAGAGATTGACGCAAAACACGAAAAGAAAACTCCTTCTGCACACAAAAAAAATCCCTGTTTTCATAAAAAGAAAAGTATAAACACTATGGTTGAGATCTATCTATCCCATATCTATCTATCTATCTATCTATCTATCTATGCATGTATTTAACTCTGTCTATCCATCTTTCTGCCTATCCATTTATCTATCCATCCATTCTATCTGTCTTTCTATCTCTTTTCTATCCATCTGTCTCTTATCTATTCTATCTATCTATTTATCTATCCATCATCCATCCATCCATCCATCCATCATCCATCTTTATGGCTATCCATGTATCTTTCTGTCTCGTATCTGTCACAAATCTGTCCATCTATCTCTCCATCTATCCATCTGTCTCAAATCTTTCTATCCATCTTTCTGCCTATCCATCCATCCATCTATTCATCTTTATGGCTATCCATGTATCTGTCTGTCTGTCTGTCTGCCTGTCTGTCTGTCTGCCTGTCTATCTATCTGTCTGTCTGTCTATCTATCTATCTATCTATCTATCTATCTATCTATCTATCTATCTATCTATCTATCTATCTATCTATCTATCTATCTATCTATCTCTATCTATCTATCTATCTATCTATCTATCTATCTATCTATCTATCTATCTATCTATCTATCTGCCTATCTATCTATTCTATCTATCTATCTATCTATCTATCTATCTATCTATCCATCTATCTGCCTATCTATCTATCTGTCTATCTATCTATCTGCCTATCTATCTATATATCCTCATATCTATCTATCAATCATATCTATCTTATCTATCTATCTTATCTATCTATCTATCTATCTTATCTATCTATCTATCTGCCTGTCTATCTATCTGTGTGTCTGTCTATCTATCTGTCTGCCTATCTATCTGCCTATCTATGTATCTATCTGTCTCAAATCTATCCATCTTTCTGTCTATACAAGGATAAGCAGATAGAAAGATAGACAGATAGATGGATATATATAGCATCTCTTATCTACCTGTTAATCATCTTATTATCTGTCTCTGTGTATATTTCTGTATCTCTCTTTAGTTGTATACAGAACTGCAGGAGTCACAGGTCGCGTTCTCAGAATTCTGCTGCTTTGTGCTCTCATTATTTCTCATAATAATTGCGCTTCTACATAGAAGTTTTACGGCTTAATTTAATACGTAGAAATCCTGACAGCAGCTCTTTATCAAGCAGGAAAATATGAAGCAAGCATTGCCTCTGGCGGCTCCCACCCCCACACGCCGAGTGCAACCTTGTCCTGTGCACATTTTACTCTACTACTATATATTCCAGTTTTGCATAAATCCCTATATATTATATTAAAAGCCTTTTTTTTTCTTTTTAGACTGCTGACAGCTTAGAAATGTGTACACAGTGAAGAATGGGATACTATGATGCTCGTTGTTTGTGTCACTGCCTTGTTATTTATGAGATGCTTTCATGGCTCCTCTCTTATTCATTAATTTTTTTGCCTATTCTCTGAAAGATATATTTATATATCGATCATGACCTTACGGTCTCTACATGCAGCTTCCCTGCAATGTGATAGCATCTCGCTGCGAAGTATGGGCGTGTTGGAGGTTGAGATTAGCTTGCATGAGCTGCTTAATTAGCTCCTCCATGGTTGCACAACTCTCTCTGTCTGTCTCAGGTACTGTCTCTTTAAAATGCCCGCATCCTCCACCATATGTGAACGATAACAGCTTTGGGAGCATTGCAAAGTTCATCAGGCATAGAGACAGATACAGGACTTTAGTTCAAATACGGGTCTGTCCGTATTTTATTAGGCAGAACTGGCATACAGGTGCAAAATGAACAAACAGAAGCAAAATCTTGCTCATTTAAGCACTTACTATACACTGTAGTTTCTATCACTAAACCTTGAAGAAAAGCAGAGTGTGTGACAGACACTGCTTTCCTCCCGTGTATCTCCTCTCAGACCTAAATGTATTCATATGTACCACTAGTCCAGCGAAATTATACAGGAGGGAAATCCGGCATGGAAAATGTGTGAAAAGGACCCACCCCAAAATGAGCCAAAAACCGGGTAAAAAGGGTCCTTCCAGAGGTATTAAAGTATTACTCAAATGTTTCACCACTAGTCGCTTTTGGGGTATAATACAGGATGTAACTAAGGACAGTACAGGATAGTAATGTATGTACCAGTGACTGACCAGCAGAATAGTGAGTGCAGCTCTGGGTATAATACAGGGTGTAACTCAGGTCAGTCAGGGTATAATTTAAAGTATGTACCCAGTGACCTGACCAGCAGAATAGTGAGGCAGCTCTGGAGTATAATACAGGATGTAAATCAGGACCCGTATAGGATAATAATGTATGTACAATGACTGCACCAGCAGAATAGTAAGTGCAGCTCTGGGAGGTATAATACAGGATAAGAATGTAATGTATGTAAAAGTGACTGACCAGCAGAATAGTGAGTGAGCTTGGAGGTATAAATTACAGGGAAAGTAATGGTAAGTGTATGTACACAGTGACTGCACCCGCAGAATAGTGGAGTGCAGCTCTGGAGGATAATACAGGATAAAGTTGGGGTGTAAGGTATGTACACCCGTGAATGACCAGCAGAATAGTGAGTGCAGCTCTGGAGGATAATACAGGAAAAAAGGTAAATGTAATGATTTTGTACAAGTGGCTCACCAGCAGACTTTGTATATCAGAGATATAACAGATAAGTATGTTTAAAGTATGTACACAGTGACTGCACCAGCAGACTAGTGAGTGCAGCTCTCTAGGATAACAGGAAAAGGTTGCCACCCTAGGAATCGGTAAGGTGAGTGAACTGGTTTTTTTTTTGTTTTGTTTCTTATTTCTAAACCTTTATCCGTACTTGCAGATTTTGCCCCATGATGTTCTAATCTGCAGCGGATATTCCATAAGCAAATTTACATGGAAAATCTGCAGCCAAACCAACATGTGTGACCGTTCCCTTACAGTTGTATTAGTTGTGTTATCCTCCCAACCTCTGACCAATATTCCTATCACACACCCGGTGTAACACAAACCGAGACCAGGATGGAAGCTTATGATATGATTTGATTCCTAGATTAATAGATGCGTTAATGAGCTCTCTTTATTATACCGTCCGGGGACTTTCCTTCTTAATCTAAATTTATAATTGAATTTTAATTAAAACTTTAGTTTAGCGAGCAGTGCAGATTTAATGAATCTGCCATCTAACACCCAGGGTACAGTGCACAGGTACTTGAATTGCTGTAGCTGTATAATGACGCTCCAGAGACCCAGGAGGAGGACGAGGTTCTTTTTTGGAACAGAGCTGGAAGAGTATACGTGGCTTGTTTTGTGTGTATGCTGTGTACTAGGAGCACAGGGGAATGCTTTTCATGTGAATAGATGTTTATATCATCCCATAATTCCGAATATTTAATGATCCGGAATGGAGTTGCTGTGTAGTCTAGGTGCTCACAAGGCATTTGTTATGCTTCATGGCTTTTTGCAGTGTTGAGATGTGCAGTGTAAGTGACTGAATACAAAATGATCCAAAAATTACAAAATATGCATAAACAACCGAAGTATTGAAGCATATCATTTAATCTGCATAAAAAAATTGTTGATTTGTTAATACATAACATTACTTGTACTATATGAGGCTACAGAGCTGCATTCAAAATTCTGCAGCTTCAAAGCAGAAATGTCCTGGTGCAGAATATCTGTACAAAGCTTATTCCAGTGATTTGCATTTTGGAAATGTCACTTTTGCACTAAATATTGTACAGTAATGTGATGTTGGGAAATTGTCCTTCTGCATTATAGGAGACCTGAAAAGCTGTTAGACATGTGTCTGACTACAAGCTAGTCGGTTATTTCCAATTACAACAAACAGAATAGTGAGTGCAGCTCTGGAGTATAATACAGGATGTAACTCAGGATCAGTACAGGATAAGTAATGTAATGTATGTACACAGTGACTGCACCAGCAGAATAGTGAGTGCAGCTCTGGAGTATAATCAGGATGTAACTCAGGATCAGTACAGGATAAGTAATGTACGTACAGTGACTACACCAGCAGAATAGTGAGTGCAGCTCTGTAGTATAATACAGGATGTAACTCAGGATCAGTAAAGGATAAGTAATGTAATGTATGTACAGTGACTCCACCAGCAGACTAGTGAGTGCAGCTCTGGAGTATAATACAGGATGTAACTCAGGATCAGTACAGGATAAGTAATGTATGTACACAGTGACTGCTCCAGCAGAATTAGTGAGTGCAGCTCTGGAGTATAATGCAGGATGTAACTCAGGATCAGTACAGGTATAAGTAATGTATGTACACAGTGACTGCACGAGCAGAATAGTGAGTGCAGCTCTGGAGGATAATACAGGATGTAACTTAGGATCAGTACAGGATAAGTTATGTATGTACAGTGACTGCACCAGCAGAATAGTGAGTGCAGCTCTGGAGTATAATTACAGGATAGTAGATGTATGTACAGTGACTACACCAGCAGAATAGTGAGTGCAGCTCTGGAGTATAATACAGGATGTAACCCAGTATCAGTACAAGATAAGTAATGTATGTACACAATGACTGCACCAGCAGAATAGTGAGTGCAGCTCTGGATTATAATGCAAGATATAACTAAGAATCTGAACAGGGTAAGTAATATATGTACACAATGACTCCAGCAGCAGAGTAGTGAGTGCAGCTCTGGAGTATAATTCAGTATGCAACCTAGGTTAAATTCAGTATAATTAATGCAATCAAGTTCTGTAGAAGATAAGTAATGTAATGTGAGTGTTATATAATCGGTGGTGAATGTGAATTTCACATTTACTCTTCAAAAAGAGGATCTGCAGCAGCTGATGTGTGTATTGTAAGAATTTACGTGCATTCTACTATAGGTTATAAGAATAGGAGTCGCCCTAGAGGTGACCCGTGTCAGTCTACTCACCCTGTGGCCTTGGTCTTTTTATGTGATCATGAAACTTGCTGATAACTTTTAATAGCCTTAGAATAGCTACGTTGAGCATTGGCTCATTTATAGGTTCATAGTTTTCTAGACATTCATGTTAGTAGTGTTGATGGTAGTAATATTCTCGTAGCCACCAATGACACTGACACTTCTTTTTTTTGCAGGAGCCAAAAGACTGACCAATAGAGCAACCCTGTGGTATGTCCCACTTTCCTTAACAAATGTGGATAAAATCACTGAAGTTCCTCCAATCCAGGTAATTTCCATGTTCTGCGCTTTGTGTGGTGCAGCTTAGTTGTTTGCAATTTGTTGTTGTGGAACTACTACCTCCAGCAAGCCTAGGCTATGTCCTCAAATTGATGTTTCCAAATCTGGCCCAGCACATTCTCATGAACTGCAGAAAAACTTCAGACAATATCCTGTGTGGGTTGAACCTATAGCCTTGTTCATCCATAGACCATTCTGGTTTATGAACTGTATGCCAGGATAACATGAAGGACTGGCAGTCGCAGGCAAAACTGGAGGAAAAGAGTATGCAGGGATGATGTAGCTCTGAGACTGGCCCACGGGCGAATAGTGGAAACTCTGGGTGGGCTCCTAAGAATATTGTCCACTGGAATTAGTTCCACTGGTGGGTCCCAGGAATCAGCTCCACTGATGGGCCCAAAAATCAACTCTACCAGTGGGCCCCAGGAATGGCCTCCACCGGTGGGCCCCAGGAATGGCCTCCACCGGTGGGCCCCAGGAATGGCCTCCACCGGTGGGCCCCAGGAATCGGCTCCACTGGTGGGCCCCAGGGAATCGGCTCCACTGGTGGGCCCCAGGGAATCGGCTCCACTGGTGGGCCCCAGGGAATCGGCTCCACTGGTGGGCCCCAGGGAATCGGCTCCACTGGTGGGCCCAAGGGAATCGGCTCCACTGGTGGGCCCCAGGGAATCGGCTCCACTGGTGGGCCCAGGGAATCGGTCCTTTGGGGGGCCCCCAAACCCCAGGGGGGGGAAAATCGGCCCCATGAGGAGCCCGGAAAACAATTGCTCTATGGGGGGCCCCCAAGCAGGGCTGGGACGAGGTATTGTGGTGCCCTTGGCAAATAAGGCATAAAGTGCCCCATCCAATGGAAAATTCAACCCATTCCATATCTCCTTGCACCTCTTTTTTACCGGGGATAAAGTGGTGCCTAGGCTTGCCTATTTTGGCATTTGGGAAACTGTCTACATCAATATAAATAACGCCATCCCATGGTTTTTGAGTCGATTCTATAGGAAAAAGTTTTTTCCCCCTTATGTGGGTATTTCAGATCAGAGGGTAAAATTAGGAGGTTCTTTGTAGATTATGCGTTTTCACTATTGTGGATTTACTATACATGAAGATAATTCAATCTTTGGACCACGTGTGACAGGGGAAAATTTTTAAAGAACAGTTTTTGGGAAGAAAGCATTGGCACACGCTAAAAGGATCGAAATTTGGCAGATGCTTCCCTTTAACACAGTAAATATTTTAGACACTAAGCAGTCTCCAGAGATAAAATGGAGGACAATTATGTAACCGAAAAAATACTTACGGAGTCTTTTTAACTCTTTTGCTACTTCTGCCCAGCTGATATCTTGTCCTATTGAAGGGGTTTTAGCAGTAAAATTTTTTCCCCCTGATCCCTAGATTGTATTTGTGGTTTATACTTGGATTTGCATAATTGGATCTTATTTATCATAAGATTCAAGAACAAAAAATCTCCTGTAAAATGAGGAATTCTCATTTTTGTACATATATTTTGTTTGTAGCAAGAGCTGTGGTTGCAGGTGTAGCATGGGGGTCGGGGTTTTGCATAGTTTGCATGGGGGTTTTTTCGGGAAAAGGGTTTGGTTTACATGGAAATGTAGGGCCAATTGGGGGGTTTTCAGGTAGAGGCATAGAAACGGGGGGGTTAGCATGTGGGGGCTCCTTTTTTAGCATGTGTGGGTAGTGGGACAGCCTCCTTTGTTTTTCCCCCAGCAAAACCCCAGCATAACAGTTTGAAATTTTATTTGTTTCTATGTTTGGCCACAAGATGTCGTAGTCCATTTTCCATAATAAAAAAAGGGACATGGTAAAGATGCCACTGAAGACCCATTTTAGAACTTGAATTCAGAGGGAAAAGACAGGATAGCTAAAAAGGAAGCAAAATTCACAGTTTTCCGAGACAGGGAGAGCCTACTTCCATACAGACCCATCGAGAGGGAGAAAAGGAAAAAAAAAAAAAACCCCTACAAAAAAGGGAAAAGGGGCCCCAAGATAGAGGGGGCTGTCTGCACCGACCAAAATTCTCCACAAGGATCTGCCCCGGAGGACGGGGATTCCCGGCCCACTTTAAGGTACCTCACGGAGCGGTGCACCAACGGTCGGGATGGAAAAGGGCCGAAATTATTTGTTAGTTAGGCTCGTTACGGGCCCAAAGGGGGTTTCCCAAAAATAAAACTCCTGTTAGGATTGGAGAGTTTGATTCACACCGTTACTACTTGAACCGTTCATCTGTGAGGGAAAAGTTTTTGCAGGTTTTTTGGGGGGGAAGTGGGTAAATATTTAAGTGTGTAAGTGCTGTGCTGCACCAGACCCCTAAAAAACCCCCCCTACACAATTTTTTCCCTGGTGTTCGATTTTAAAAAAGGTAAGGGGTTATGGGCCTTTTCCCCGAACCCCACAGTTAGGAAAAGTCACCAAACCCAGGGAGTACACTTTGGGGGCGCGCTGTGCACCCCAGGGGCCCCGGAAACGTTTTTGTAAATTTTTTTTTTGGGGATTTTTCCTTTGTTCCAAAAAATTCAGTAAAAAAAAAACCGTTGTGAGCGGTGTTGGAAAGGTGTTCTTTTCCGGGACTTCGCTGTATTCGGAAAAACCCTCCCCCTGGGTACTCGCTTAAAACTTGGCGTAGTCTTTGCGGGATACAGCGATCGTTATGGACGGAGAGTTGCGGGGTTTTCCCCCCCGCGGCGTCAAGGGGCCCCGGCCCAGAAACCAAGTAGGTCCCCCTACAGAAAACCCCCCAAAAGGATTTTTCCCCTTTTTGGGTCCTATTGCAATCCCCCCCCCCAAATTTAAAAGGGAAAAATGACACTCCCCCCAGGACTGGACAGAAGATGCGTGCGCAGTTAAAATAGTAACTTGTCCGAATGGGGGAAGGGGGATACCCCTGGGGGCCTTGGAGGGGCATTAGGGGACATAATGGTGCGAGGTCTGAAAGGGACCCCTGGAGAAAATATTTCGCTTTGGGGAAGGGGCAAAAGGGGGGGTTTTACAAAGTGGTGCACCTGCGAAGTTGCTTCTTAACGGCCGCAAAAAGAGGGTGAGACCCTCATGAGTACCCAATGCCCACAGGAAAATTAATGAGATAAAAAGGCGAGACCCAGGGGTTGGGGGCTTTTCCAGAAGTGGAAAAGTTCTAAGAGACCAGTTCTTGGGGGATTGATAATAAATCCTTACGGACAAATTGCAAGAGAGGGGACAAATGTCCCCGCCCAAAAAATTCATAGTGTTTACTAGTGCTGTAAAAAGGGGGAGGGGGTACCCTTTCCCGTAGTGGAAAAGGCTGTGAGTATCCCCAAAGTAAGTAGGGACCAGAGGACGCAGGGTCTTTGACGGATGTGGTCCAGGCATGGGGGAAAAGGTGAAAAAATTTCGGCGGGGAAGTGTCCGATGAAGGCAAACGGCTACAAGCCCAGAGACAACGTCGGTTCCCCGCAGTCCCCCTTTTTCGGAACAGCCCCCGGGGGGGGTCCTCCCACAAAGGCCCTCATTTTGTCAGAGGTTTAGGGACCCCTTTGGGGGGTTTCCCAGAAGTATGGCCCAATCGCCAGAGGTGTGGGAACATTAAGGGTCGACCCGGGGGTTTTAAATACCGACCGCGCAGTAGGGGGGCCCTGTGGGGGGCAACAAAAACCCAAAGCCCATGGGAGGTATGTTTTACCCAGTAGCCCTGTTATGGAAGCAGAGTAAAAAGGCAGAAAGTGACTGTCTATTTGATATTGGGTAGAGTGTACCCTATGCCCTTTGGAGTTCTTTGAGAGCACTTTGGGCACATGAGGACCAGAAGATGGGCGTATTGGGTTTCGGCAGAACAATGGGAGTTTTATGTAAAGGGTTTTTTCGGATGCGGGTCCGACTTTTTGGGACAAGACTTTGGCAAGAAGGGGTTTTGGCGGGTGGACACCCATCCGGGGGGGAGTGGAGTGACCCTGGCAGAACACTCCGAGCCTGGATCCCCCCTTTATCCCAAAGAACGGCCCAAAAAATTGGCAGGGGGCCCCACACACCCCCCCCACTAAAGTCTCGAAAGTGGTGAGGAGCTGCAGTCTAGAAGAGCCCCACATCGGCGACCCTTGGCAGAAAAAGGTTTGTCAGCGAAAACCCCCGATAAAGATCCCGCCACGACATGAAAAAAATATTGAGCCCCGGGGACCCAGACGGAAGTTGAAGGGGTGAAGTCTTGGTTGAACCAGTCTCACGGGAAAGGGTACAAAAACCGACCACTGTAGCTGGGGCCCTTGTCACGTGGAAGGGGATGTGTACCCGTAGTCCCTGTCATGGAAGCGAGTTGACTTTTCCCGCAAATACCCTCAGCTGAAGCCCATGTTCCGGAAAAAGATATTCCCGGGAGAGGAATCCCTATGGCCGACAAGGGGTCAGTTGGCCCCGCAGTGGGCGTCCAGAAGGGTGACCCCCCGACGGGGGAAAAGGAAAGGGGCCGAGTTTTTATGGTTTAATGGGCTTTGACCGCAGGCCCCTGCTCCAGGCAAAACAGCTGCTGGAAAATTCCTTGGAACCCCCGGGGGGGCTTCTCGAGACATGATGAAATTTTTCGGTGTTGCTTCTACCATCGAGCATGAAATCCCCACAGGCAAGCCTCCCATAAAACTTTTCAGACAAACCCCACCCAAAAATGTCCCAAAAAAGGGAAAGACTGGGGGCCCAGCATTGGAGAAAGGGTGTTAAAGAGATTCAAAGCCCCGGGCCCCCCCTGGGGTTTTTGGTGAAAAAAAAAAAGGGGGGGAGTTCGGTTTGGGGTAGACAAGGAAGCTAAATGCCCAACCATTCTTTGACCCCTACCCCCTCCCGCGGATTGAAGAGTCGGTCCCTCTAGGATGCAAAGTTTTTTTTGACCCTGACCTGGCCAGCGGTATGGCAGGTACAGTGGCTGAGAAGGGTAGGGGAAAGACAGCCTTATTTTGCCTAGGGACTTACGAGTTAATCGGATGCCGTTTGGGGTTTTCCAAAGCCCCCGGGACATTCCCCGGGTGATGGAGCATTGTCTGGGGGATCTTAACTTCGAGTCAAATGCTATCTACCGGACGGGGTGTGGTGTTCGGGAAATTTTTTGATGACCATCTTTAAAAAATGCGGCAGGGTTTTGGAACAAATAGAGATCGGGCTTAGATCAAGCCAAAGAAATTCCGCTCTTTTCCGCAGCGAATAGAGTACTTGGGGATGTGGGCACTTGGAAGGGGTATTGCGGCCCCAGTAAGGGGGGCATCCAAAAAGGCCCGGCGTGTACCTACGAGAGGGGGGGCATTCTGGGACGGCCCGGGGATTACCCCAAGGTTTATACCCCCTTTCGTATCTGAAAGGTTAAATGATACTTTGGGATTGGGGGGCCCCAAAAAATGCCTATTTAGTGGGGACCTCGGGAGCAAGAGGCATTTGAAGGGTGAAAGAGGCGCTGACCATGCTCCGATTTTGGCCTATGCCGGTTTGACACCCCCTTTCGTTGTATAGGGTAGTTAAGGTTGGGGGCTGTGCTGTCTAGGTCCGGGGGGGGAGAGGTAATTGCCCTTTTCCCGCGGTCCTTGCGGGGGTCGGAGCGAATCCGACAATTATAAGCTCCCCTTTTAAATTGGGAAATGTTGGCCCTGGTAACGCCATGATGAAAGGTTAGAGTACCGACGGTCAGGGTGACTGTTGACAGACAAAAAACCATTTGGGGCATTTGGGGGAGCGCAAAGCTTGGGGCCCCGAGAGGATGGGTGGCCCCACTCCAAAAAAAACAATTCCCCCATTAAGTTCTGGTGGGGGGGAAAAAAGGGAATGCGGGCCCCCTCTCGGGCCCAGTCAGACTACCTCCCCCAGCATTGATGAGGATTTTGAGGACACTGAAAGCCGGGCTTTTGCCAGTTTCTCTTCCAGGGGGCCACTCAATTGGGGGTTGCGTCTGGGATGCCCAAAGGTGTTGGGAAAGACCCTGGCTGACTGGCAAAGGGGCCAGGTGGTTCCAGATTAAAAAAATTGAAGGTGTGGGTCCCGGTCCGGGTCTGGACCCCCACCAAGGGGCAGACCAGTGACTCAGGGAGGGGCAAAAGGTTGGGCAGGGATAATGAGGTTTCCAAGGGGCTCCCGTGCGGGGCCATTACTTACAATCGGGTTGCACCAACAAAGTTGTTATTTCCCCCCGTCATTAACCCAAAGGGTCGGGGAAACCCCTGAGAAGGGGGCCCATTTTTGGGAGTAAAAACCCCAAAAAAAGTGGCTTCAAGAGGTGTAATGCCCCCATTGTTAAGATGGTTGAAACTTGCCTCAAGGTGTACCTTGGGTTAAATAAGAGCCTGACAGCGGGCCCCTTCAGCCAATCGGAAATTTCGCCCTAGAGTTTGATGTTTCTATGTGAGATTGGGTCTGCTCTGGGCATTCGTATGTTTGGGAAATCATTTTACTAGTAGCCTTTGGGTTACCCATAGGATCAGAGCAGGCTGCTGCGAGGCGGTTGCAAAATTAAAGGTTTTGGGTGCCACAGGGAAACATTCCACCCAAAGGGGGGGGGTTTCCCAAGGGCTTTAAGAGCGAAGTACCCTGTATGGGTTTGAGGTTCCCTACATCCCTATCATCGCAGGGGGAAAGGAGCTTTTTGAGCGGTTTTAAACCCCCCCTTATCCCGATGGCGGGCTTTAGAAAGGGCAGCGAAGGGAAGGTGGCCTGGTTACCTGCCTGAGCTGAGTTGGGGCCAAAATAGGGGGGGACAGTACCCCGGGGGTACTCCCCCACATGTGATTTCGGGAGAAACCCGGGTCAGAGATTTTAATTTATATGCCCCGCCCAAAACACCACCCCCCAGTACCACGGGTGGGCCCCGGAAACCCACCGCCGGGCTGCGGCGGTGCACAAGGTTTTTGGAGAGCGTCTGAAACAAGTGGTCACCTAAAACCCCCGGCCTGTGCAGAAGGGGCCCTTTTGCCCCAGGTGATCGGGGCATGGTCGGAGTAGAGGCCACTGGGAAATTTGTGGGGGGTGGGGAGGGGGTCCCCCATGTGGTCAAGAGAAGGGTAGACCCCGCCATCCCCGTCTTTCGGGTAAGGGCCAAAAGGGACAGGGGGCCCATCACGAAATCGACAAAATATGTTGAGGCGCTGTGATTTTGAAATGCCTAAAACTCCAAGTATACCCTGTTCACAGCCCCCCTTGTTTAGAATGGTGGCTGTCCCATTTCCGGTGTCAACTGAGGGCCAGCTTGACAATCTTGCCACCCAGGGGGAAAAGGGGACAAACCAACAATCTTCCCGGGGATGTGCCTTAAGCCCCCGACCTAGCCCCCCGTAGGACCCAAACCAAAGCTGGTGTACCCCCCGCCTTGCGCAAGACGGGTTTTTGTGGGGAGGGTTGTCGAGGGCGCCAATTCAGTGGGGTGGTAGTGGGATGTGGAAGCCCCCCTGTGTTTTTTAAGAAAATCCCTGATAACTTGTGAAAATTTATTTGTATTTACTGTTTTGGCCCCAAAAGCCGCTATGTCCAGTTTCCCGTATAGCAAATGAGGGACATGTATAAGACTGCCACATGAACAGCATTTTTTAGCTGTGAGATTTAGAGGAGAACAGACAGAGATGAGTAAAAAGGGAAACAGGATTACATTGTTCCCGGGACAGGGGGGAGCCCGACTGTTAACAGACCCAAAACGCAAGGGAGAGAGAGACTCCCGGACAAGAAGGACAAGCTGCAAGATAGAAAGGATGTCTGCAGCGGACCATCCACTTCTCCACAAAGGGTCTGACCCGGGGGACAGGGATTTCCCCGGCATTTTTAAAGGGACCTCAGCGGATGCTTTGGGGCACCCCAACAGTTTAGGGGTGTGAGAAGGCTGAAATTAGTTTAGTTATTTTGGCTTTTTTACAGGCCAAAGGAGGTTTTCCCCCAAATACTTCCTCCTGTTCAGGATTTGGAGATTCGCAATCGCCCCAATTTAGCTACTTAAAACCCGGTTCATCTGTGAGGGAAAGTTTGTGCCCGGTGTGTTTGGGAGGGAAGGGGGAAAAACATTAAAGCTTTGTAACTGTTTTCTCCCCCCCACGACCCCCCTGAAAACCGCCACCACAACGTTTGTTCCCTTTGGGGTTTTACGGTTTTAAAAAGGGGGAAAGGGGGGTTATGGGCCTTTTCCCCAAAACCCCCGGAAAGGAAAAAGGTCACCCGGCATCCAAAAATCCCTCTTCTGGCACCCGCGCTGTGAAAGCACAAGGGCCCAGGACGTTTTTTAAATTTTTTTTTTGGGGGGGATCTTTTCAAAAACCAGCTCAAAAAAAGGGTTTTTTTTTAAAACCTGAATTTTTTCCTTGGGAACAAATGGTGGAGTCGTTTTCCCTTTGCCCCGTGATTTCCCTGAAATTTCCGGAAAACCTTCCCTCGGTAATTTTCCGGCTTACAAAAAGGGTGTAGCACAGGGGCCCGGTTGGGGGGGGGAAATGTTTTGTAGCATGGGGGAATCAGTGGTTGGGCAACAGGGGTAGCCTGTGGAAAGCAGGGGTTTAAAAAAGGGTTTTGTAAACACGGTGGCTCTGGGATAGAAAATGGGTAGAAACCAAATGGCTCAGGGGTTTCCGCTCGGGTTTTCCCTTTGGCAGCCCTGGTTAGCACAAAGGGCACAGTGGCTCGGGTTAATTAGCATTTGTAGTCCGGGCCCACCCATGGCTACCTAGAAACGTTACCTTTTGCGGGCGCGGGGTGTCCTGCATTTTTTTGTCACCATTTCACACCATCGGGCAAGTAGTTTGAATGTTCCTTGCGGGGGTTTCCCCCTTCCGGATCCCTCGGTTTCCCCCCCCCCCCCACACCCAAAACATACTAAATGGTTACTCTTCTTTTTTTAGATTGTAAACCCCTCAGTAAACCCAAGCCCCAGGGGAAAATCTTAAAAATTTTCTGGACAATGCTACTGTAGAAAAAGAAACGGGTAAAGATTGGGCCCCCTTTCAAAACAGCGCCCCCCCAAGGCTTTGTTTGGGGAAAATCACAATGATTAAAATTGAAATTCGGATGCCTCCTTTAGCAGCTGTAATTTCAATTCTGAGGTTTCGCCAAACTTGCCCATTTGTTTTTATGTACTTTATAATTTCCCTTAAAAACCTTGGCCCAATGTGGGATTGACGTGCAAGCTGCCTCACACAAGGGGGTTTTGGGAAAAAGAAAAAATTCTGGATACGGGTGGTGATATACAGCGAAAAAACTGTGTTGTAAAAATTATGTTGGGGTACGGTAAGAAATACAAATGTCTTGTGCACCCTCCCCCAAGTGGGACATGTTGTGCTGGGGGGTAGTTTCCCAAAAATTGGTAATTTTCAGGTAGAAACCATCAGTCATTTTGGGTGTGATGACATCATTCACCCCAAGAGGGGTTTTTTAGTTTTTAACGGGCAATTTTTTCTGCAGCGCCCAAAAGGGGGGGGGAAACCCTGTAAATCGCATCCTCTTCTAATGACGGGGAACCCTAGGGACGCTTGCGAAAGCACAAGGCCTTCCAACCCCCCATTGGACAAAAAAAAACCCAACCAAAAAACGAATTACAAAAACGTTCATGAAAAAGGATTTTTTTTCCTTTGTCCACGCCTGCCAAAAAGAGCGAAAAAACGGCCATTTTTTTCCCGGGGTGATTTTGCTTTTTTGGCTTTTTTTTTTTTTTGCTTGTTTTCCCAAGTTGTTTTTTTAAGTATGAAAAAATTTAAAACCTTTGGAAATTAACTCTTTGTTTACAGAAGGTGATACAAAGCACATTTTTTTCTTTTTATATGTGATCTTAAGTTTTTTTTTAAAAAACAAATTTTGGGGGCCTAATAAAATTATACCCCTTTTTTTGCCAAAAATTATTTTTTTTTTCCCCAACGTATTTTTGGCCCAAAAGTCCTTTTTTTTTTTAAGGGTTTTTTTTGGTGCTAAAAATCGATTTTTTTAAAAACGGTTTTTGGGGCCGTTTTAAAAATTTTTTTTAAAAAAAAATGGATTTTGGTGAAAAAAAAAAAAGTTTTTAAAGGGTTTTAACCCGCAAAAACCCCGGTTTTTAATTTGTATTTTTGCGCAAAAAACAAAACGTTTTTAAAAATTGGTTTTTGGGTTTTTTGGGGCCAAAACCCCCCGGGATTTCGCTTTTTTGCAGCAAAAAATCGGGTTTTTAAAAAGGTTTTTTGGGCCCCAAAAAATCCTAAAAAAAAAAAAAAAAAAGGACTTTGGGTGCCAAAATCCAGAAAAAAAAAAACCAAAAAAGGCGCAAAAAACCTGAAAAAAAATTTTTTTTTTTGGCAACAAAAAAATGAAAAAAAAAAAAAACCCCAATTTTTAAAGGCAAAAAAAACCAAAAATTTTTTAGGGGGAGCCAAAATCTGAAAAAAAAAAAAAAAAAAAAAAAGGTTTTTAAAACACCTAAAAAACAAAAATTTAAACATTTTTTTTTTTTTGCATAAAAAGGGGTTTTTTTTTTTTAAAAGGGAAAAAAAAAGGGCAAGAAAACTAACCCCGGGGCAAGATCCCTTAAAAAAAAACCCATTTGGGGGACAAAATCCATAAAAAAATTATTTTAGTGCCAAAAACCCCCCTTAAGAAAAAAATTATTTTTTAAACACAAAAAAACTAAAAAAAAAACCCAGTATTTTTTTCTAACAACAAAAAAAGATTTAAAATTTTGAAGGGCCAAAATCCTTTAAAAAAAAACCCCAAAATTTTTAGTGGCAGAAGCGAGAGAACTTTATTAAACCCCCCCCAAAATGTTAAAAAAAAGGATTTTTAGGCGTAAAATCCGTAAAAAAAACCCGGGTTCGGCAAACCCAAAATTTTCAACAAAAAAAAAAACAAAAATTTATTTTTTTGCACAAAGGTTTTGAGAACTTTTTTGGCGCCAAAAACTGTAAAAAAAGGGTTTTAAAAAGCGCTAAAAAACCCGTAAAAAAAAAAATGATACGGGGCCAAAATCCCCTAAAAAAAAAAATTTTTTAGCGTCAGAAGCGAGAGAAAATTTTTTAGTTTCCAAAAACGTAAAGAAAATTATTTTAAGGGACTAAAAAAACCCTTAAAAAAAAAAACCCCGTATTTTTAGGGAAAAAATATAATTAAAAGACCAAACCCTGATCCTTTTAGTACAAAAAGGTTTCAGAAAAGGACACATCAGACACCCTTTTATGGGAAATTTATAAGGGATAAACCTTTATTAAACAAAACCCCCTAAATGGTTTACTTGGGGGCTCCCCGGGGGGGGGGGGGGGGGTTTTCCCTTTTAAAAAAATTCCCCAAAAAAACCCTCCGGCCCCTTTCCATAGACTCCCGTAGTAAAAATTTTCTTCCCGGGGTCGGGGGTTTTTTAGAGGGATGTTTTCAAAAGACGAGCAAAAAATAAAAAAAAAAACGAGCGAAAAGAACAAAAAAAAACCGAAAAAAACTGACGTTTTTTCTGTGCAAAGGGAGACAAGCCTAAGGTGAAAGCAACCACTGAGTGTTATGCCCCCCACAAGAGAAAGAGGTCCAAAAAAATAATTGTATCCCCCCACATCTGCAATAGGGGGGGTAGAACCCAAAAACAAAATCCGGACCCCCCCCTGCTTACCAAATATTAAGTGAAAAAAATTTGACGAAAAATTTTTCTATAATGCACCGATCCCCTTTTTTTAAAAAATTCAGGGGGGTGCACTCATGGCCTAAAATACTCCAATAAAAAAAAAAAGTCCCCCCGGAAAAGTTCGCTACTGGTGCCCAAAAGATTTTATGTGAAATATAAGATGGTTTTTCTGCATTACAGGGGTATTTATCCGCAATGTATAAAGCCAACAGACAGAAATAATTTTTTAAACAGATTCCTTCGAGGGGGCTTTTAAAAAATTTTTTTTATACAAAAAAATTGGGTGAAGGGAAAGTGAACCAGGGGCTAAAAACAGGGGGCAAGAGTCCCGGGGAAAGGACTTTAAGGGGTTTCTCTCCCCACACTTTAAAGTTTAGCTTTAAAAAATTTAGACAAAAATTTAAAAAAAAGACTATAAACAAATACATTACTGGTCTGATTTTTGGGTTCCTTTTTAGAGCTAGAGCAGTTTTTTAAAATTTTTTGCTTTTGAACACAAACTTTCCCCAGGGTTTCAAACCCCTTCTTTTTGCCTAGCCCAAAAGTGACCCCAACCCCTGCCCGGTCTTTTCAACACCCCAGGAGCCCCTTTTTTTTTCCCAAATGACAAAAAAAACCCCACATTTTTAAGTCTCTTTTACCTTTTGCCCCGTTGTTAAAAACCCCCCCATCCCGATGTCCCTCTAACAGTCTCAGATACAAATAGCAGAGCTGAAACGTCAGTCCCCCTGCCCGTAGACCCCCTTCAACCTGAACAGCTGAACTAAAGTGGGGAAAAATTTAAAGGGGGTTTTTTAGCTGCCCACACCGAAAAAGGAAATTTGGGGGTCTGGAGCGTAGAAACCCCCCACACCAAAAAGGAAAATGGTTTAGCCTTAAAACTGTTAAAAACTGGCCAAAAGGGTTTAACAGAAGTGGGAGCGTTTAAACTATAGAAAAACCCCCCCACAAGGGCCCGAACGGAAATGGGAGCGTGAATCTATAGAAACCCCTTTACCCCCCCTAACAGGGAAAAGGGAAATTTTGGAGCTGAGAACCACCCCCCCCGAACAGGGAAATTTGGAAACCTAAGCGTAAACTGTCCACAGCCTAACATGAAGTGGAAGCCTGAAGTTTTTAGAACCCCCCCCACAGCCTGTTCAGGGAAATGGGGGCCTAAAACTTTCCGGAAGAACAGGGGTCTAAAAAAACACATGGTGAGAAAACCCCTTTTTAAATAGAGCTCATTTTTCAGGGGGTGTTACAGAAAGGTTAAAAGGCAATGGGCACAAACTTGTACAACAATCAAGGAAAAACTCTTAAATTTTTATTCGTTTATTTTTTTTTCAACCATTTTAAGGGCATTATCCAAGCAGAAATGGGCCTTTTTTAGAATTTTTCCCCTTGGAGTTTTTTTTAGCGAGAGGGTAATGAAAATAGTTAAAAGAAAACTCTGGAAAATTTTTTGCGGGAGAAAAAACTTTTTTTAGTGACAAAGAAAAGGGAGCAGAAACCCACGAAGGGCCCGGCACCGGGGGTTTAATTTTTTGGGAATTTTAGGGGCCAAAAAAAGGGGGAAATTAAATTCATAATTGAGCTGAGTGCAATGAGCAGGATTGAGTTTCGGGGTTAGAGGAGAGATTTCCGACTAGAGGGCTCGTTGTGTGTCGAGAATCGTGGTGCTCAGCGTCTCTGCATATTTAAAGGGTTTTTAAAAGTGAAACACATTAAAGGTGGTTTTTATATGATAAAGAAATGGATTTTTATGATACACAAAAAAAACAAAAATTTTAAGCGATTTTAGGGGGTTGCTTTTTACACCACTTAATACAGACTACTCTCAGGGTTTTGCTTTTTACTGCCCTAGGCACTTAATATACTCTATTAGCAGGGGCAGAGCTATAGGGAGTGCAGAGGTAGCGTCGCTCCCCCCGGGCCCAAGGGGCTTCTGCATAACAAATCGCATCAGGCACCTGTTGCTACCCGACCAGCCTGTAGACACAATTGTAATGTATTACATAATAATTTGTAATACATTAATAAATGGGAGAAAGGTGTTAAATAGTTCATCCTTAATGGGATTAAAAAAAAAGTTAAAAATCATTTGGTCTAAAGGGCACCTCTCCAGTTAATATGCGTTGTATTGTTATACAATATATTTCCTTGTGCGGTTTCCCGGCACACACTACAATTTGCCGTAGGCAACCATTAACCCATTTTCTCCCAATGTGTATAACCTAGCAATATTATATATGTTTTATTCTCCAATTTTAAAGTTCCCCTATAAATTTAAAATACACTAAAACTGTATATTGTTGGGTTAAATAATATATATATGTATGGTATTATATATTATATAATATAAAAATATATATATATAATATATATATATAAAAATAATAACAAAACACTATTAAATTTAAAAATTGTTGATTATTATTAGGTAAAGGGGGGTCCGTGGGGAATGGAAAAAAAGAGTCAGCAAACGACAGACACCAAAGCAGAACCATGACAGACCCATTGTAATCTACAGAGTCCATTGGTCGTCGGGGGGCCATTATAAAAGATTATTTGGTGCCTTTTCCCCCCTCTGCACAATCTTCTCTACTTGATGTGAATAAGCCCATTCATTGTACCCAACCCATAGTGGGCTAAAAACTAGCAGTACTAAGATGTTTAAAATACCAAATATCACAATGCCCCCCCAAAGCCCCCAATCCTTCCCCGACATTTTTCACCATTGCTGTGACTCCATCAGGGGTCTAGGGGGTTATGGTTTCCATTCTGAAAACCCCGACCTGTTCTGACCCTCTATTTTTCCTGCTGCCCAAACCCTTTTGCCTTTTACTATGAAAGAAATTCTGCCTGCCCGACCCGGCCGACCTGACTTGGGGAAAATACTCCACCTCCCTGACCTTCTTTGTGACCTACACAAAAGTACTCTGCCCCCTGACCCTTTTACCCGTGACCAGACTACAAAATACTCTCCCCCGACCTTTTACCTTTGACCTGACACAAAAGTACTCTCCGCCCTACCTTCAAAACCTGTACCTACTACAAAATACTCTGCCTGCCCCGACCTTTTACCTGTACCGCAGAAAATACTCCACCTGCCCTTTAAATTCTTTTGGACCCACTACAAAAGTACCTCCCCCCCCTGACCTTCTACCTGTGACCTGACTACAAAAGTACTCTGCCTGCCCTGACCTTCTACCTGTGACCTGACTAGAAAAGTACTCCGCCTGCCCTGACCTTCTACCTGTGACCTGACTAGAAAAGTACTCCGCCTGCCCTGACCTTCTACCTGTGACCTGACTAGAAAAGTACTCCACCTGCCCTTAACTTCTTTTTGTGACCTGACTACAAAAGTGATCCACCTGACCTTCTGCTTGTGACCTGACTCCAAAAATACTCTACCTGTCTTGATCTTCTGCATGTGATCTGACTACAAATATACTTTATCTGCCCTGACCTCCTGCCTGTGACCACACTATAAGGTACTTCTCCTGCCCTGACCTTCTGCTTGTGACCTGACTACGAAAGTACTTTCGGACTGTTCTCTAACTTTATAACCTGGTACACTCCAAAATTAGACACATTACCGGGCGCCCGCGGCACTTTGTAATGCGCCTGAGATCGGGGGCGCTCTGGAGACGTGTCGCACCACAACCGTATGATTCTACAAATTTATGATGGGAGGACGGCAAAACTGGGTGCATTACTGCTGGAACAGGTAGACAAAGTTAAGTGGTTTACCTGAGCCAGAAGTGTCGCATTGTAGCTAGAAAGTGCCAAATCTATGACCCGAAGTAGAACAGGTTCATAGATTCAGGCACATTCTAGGCTACTAATTTCGTCTGGGTGCCCAAAATACATACATGTCACCCTTAGTATCATCACTAAAGATATATCCTGCAAATTTTTATTTTTTTTTTTTCATGCACCAATATATAGAATAATAATCTGAACAGCCCCCTACTAAAAGCTAAGACCTAATGTCTTTTATACAAGGGCTCAATAGCATGAGATACACATACAGCTTGTTGCATGTTGTAATCAACTCGCAGAGGGGGAGAAACTATGAACAGGTTTTGTTTTTAAATACATTGAGATACTACAGTTGCTTATGCTGTGAGCAAGGACATCTACTGCCCGAAACGCGTGAGCGTATTCTGTAGCCTACACATTACCCAATGTTCTTACTTATGAATATGTAAATAAATGAAGATTTTTACTCTGTGACGCTGGTGCTGGTTTTAACACTTCTTTTTGTGAAGGATTTTTTATATGAAACCAACCATGAAGGGCTTAAAAGGGTTTTGCCACAAAGTAAAATTGACGTGGGAAGCTGGCAAATTGAATAATAAACATTTTCACCATTCATTATTATTAAATATTCTGGACTGTTTTTGCTTTAGCTTTTCCTCTAGTGATCCATTGTTTACTGCTCGTCTCCAGGGGATACGACCAGGGCTGAGAGCTCCTCAGTTCTGGCCACACATGCTAAGACATCACCTCTCCTCTCAGGCAGCTACTGAGTGTTCAAACCCCAGGTGCTGTCATTCTACTCCTGTTCTCTGTACTCCTTAGGGTATGTTCACACAGCTTAAATGCGAAATGCGTGCCGCAATTACGGTAATTCATAGCCCTCATAGAGAGCTATGGATTACGCGTCGTATTGAACGCGCGGAGGGAGAATTGACATGTCAATTGTTATCGGCGAATACGCGCCGCTGACAATGCATGTGTATGGTGCCAGCGCCCAGCTGGCCCCCTCATGCTTTGGAATTACGCATGGTTCCAAAACACCCAGCGTATTACGTCGCGTACTATACGCGCCGCAATAAGCCGTGTGAATATAGCCTTAGTAATAAGTCAAACAGTGCTAATAAATAAAAAAAGAAACCTCAATAATGTATGAGCATTGATTAAGAGAAAAACAAAAAAACACAGGTTTGGTTCCTGCAGGGATTTGAACCTAGGACCCTTGTGCTGTGAGGCAAAAACTTTACCTCTGAGCTACATTGTAGCTACTCACAGCTCTATACATAAACAGACCTTCCTTGACCAGAGAGAGGAAAGGCCTGGTGATGATATGCAATTCAAACTAATCACACACGCCCCCTTCTGAGCACACAGAGCTGAAGAGTTGGATACAGGAGGTATGAGATGAGACTGTGGCAAAACCCCTTTAAGTGTTAAAAAATAATCTTCCCCTTTAAATCTTGTGCATCTCTTACCCATGTTGATTCTACTTTAAATAAAATATGTGGCAAATTGTTCCGTGAAACCAAAAACATTTGATTATTTGAGAATTTCAAAACTTTCATTTCAACAACTGGAAACTTTCCCGTATTCCATGTTCTACCGAAATGAAATCTCTTCTGTTTAAGCGAGATTTTATTGCTGAATGTAGGCACAGGAATGAGTCTGGATCGGGAACGCGAGCGAGCGACCAAATTCTTCTAGCAGAAATCTGAAATCCACGTCTGCTCTCTAGTCCCAGTCTGATCATTTGTTTTTTTGGCCGGCTAAATCCCATTTTTCCATCACAGCCTTCAGTTGATAGTTAAGCAGAAAAATACTCCATGGTGGAAAATCGGATTATAATTTTCCACTGCTGTAAACACGGGGGGGTTATATAGGAGAGGAGATCATCTAACGTGTGCCTCGATTATCACCGCGTTTGCCTCCTGCCATATATCTCTGCATCTACATGGCACTTTCTACAGTAGCTATATATAGGCTTCATGTCCCCACGGTGTTCATAGATGTATTCGAGGTGTCTATGTCAAATCCAATGAGAACCTTAGTAGCAGACCTGACCTGTTCTGGGTCGTTGATGTCACTGATGTAAAGGTGAAATATTATTCCTGTTACATATGTTTAATTTTATTATTTGCAATAAGTTCTTAAAGGGGTTGTCCCATCAGCGACATTGAGGCGTATCGGTAGAATATGCCACCAGCTGCAGGTAGGTGCGGCTCCTACCTCTGGGACCTGCAGTTATCTCCAGATCATGCCGCCAAGGCTCCCCATTCTGAATGAAGAAGTAGTAGCGTTTGTGCGGTCACTCTCCATTCATTTCAATGGGAGTTCCGAGTATAGTGGTATGTGTGTAATATGTCTAAGTGTAGGTCCACTCATGTGTCTTTTGCTGTCCTGAAGGGGGTCCACATACAATGCTCTATGTACGGTGATTTAGAAGACAGGAATGGTAATAAATTGTCCCTGAATTCTCAGTGGAGAGCCAGCTATTGTTCACAAGTTCTCCACCCGCACAGCTGTCCAAATATTATGCAGCTACAATCTGTGCTAGTTAGAAGTCAACCGCCCGGAGATTTATAGTCAACGGGTGGTCGGCCTCTAGTTAAAGGGGTTTTGCCATGAAGTAAAATTGACGTGGGAAGCTTGCAAATTGAATAATAAACTTTTTCCTCATTCATCATTATTAAAAATTCTGCACAGTTTTTGTTTTAGCTGCTCCTTTAGTAATCCATTGTTTACAGATTGTCTAAAGGGGATATGACCAGGACTGAGAGCTTCTCAGTCCTGGTGGCACATGCTCAGACATCACCTCTCCTCTCAGGCAGCTACTGAGTGTTTAACCCCAGGTGCTGTCATTCTACTCCCGTCCTCTGTACTTCTTAGTAATTAGTCAAACAGTGCAAATAAATAAAAAATAAACCTCAATGAGGTATGTGCATTGATAAAGAGAAAAAGAATCCACAGGTTTGGTTTCTGCAGGGATTTAAACCTAGGACCCTTGTGCTGTGAGGCAAAATATTTACCACTGAGCTATATTGTAGCTACTCACAGCTCTATACATAAACAGACCTTTCTTTGACTAGAGAGAGGACAGGCCTGGTGATGGCATCCTGCTGGGTCACATGATCTGCAATTCAAACTAATCCCACACGCCCCCTTCTGAGCACACAGAGCTGAAGAGCTGGATGCAGGAGGTATGAAATGAGATCGTGGCAAAACCCCTTTAAGGCTGTTAAAGGGGTTTTGCCATCATAAGCATTGATGACCTATCGATAAGCATATCGAATGGGGAGGTTTGCGGGAAGGGGTTGCAACCCCCAAGAGGTGGGACCCCCCCCCTGACATGAGGGGCTATCCATATTTTTGAAATGGATAAACCTCAAAGGGCCTACACCCTGGGGGTCCTGGTTTATCCTAAATAAAAGGGTGCTGCCAGAGAAAAATCCCCACCTGCCGTTGGTCTGAATTCACTTTCTGTCTTTATTATAAAAAAAAATGGCAGATTTGATACTCCTTTGTGTTAGTGAGATAAGAAAGCAAACATGGGGAAGTGCTTATCTTGATGGTTACATCCTTTTTTTGGGATACTCTCCCTTTACTCGGGAATGTCCAAACCCTTTGGGTGAGCCGGAGAAAGGCTCCATTTTGGGGATTATACAGCAGTTACTCCCTAAGCATAATTGTAGCAGCCCTTTTAGAAACACTTAGAGAAAAAATTTTATATAGCAACTTTTATGTGCCGTGTGCAAAGGCTAGGGTGTTATACTAACTAATACTTTAAAAAATGGGGGCACAAAGGACACACAAAAACATTTTTTGTTTCCATCCTAACATGTTTTGGGAGAGACCCCTTTAATGGGGTGAGAAAATGATGGCTTATCACTAGGATATGCAAACATTGTCTGATAGGTGTGGGTCTCACCTTGGGAATCTGCACCTATGTCGTGAGCAGGACCCAAAAAGGTCACGGCGGATTGGACAGGCAGTCGCTCTCCTTCTTTTTCTTATGATTTCCCAAGTACAGCTAGCTTTTTGTTTGGCTCTGCTTGAAACCCCAAAAAACGAATGGAAAGTCATTGCAGGCGACCAGCTCCCAGTCTCCCCCTAGGGCCCTTTTGAGGACTGGTTCCCAGATAGGGGGGGGGTCCCAAAGTAACTAAGGATAGCTTAATCTTTTCTATAATTTTTAAAACCCCCCTTAAAGGGGTTGGATCTTTCATTAAATGGCTTCAAAATAAGGGGACAGTGAAAACAAGCAACTTTGAAATTTGGGAAAGTCAAGCAAACTTCTTGTTTTCCAGGACCCCTTATCTTTTTCTGTAGACCTTTTCCCCAGGACGGGGGATCCCACCCCTTTTCATTTCATTGCTGCGGCTCTACAAATTTACATTTGTCGGCCCCGGGTCGTATTCCGGGAGCGCGTTTCCTTTGCCTCTCTCATTCAGAAAAAGGGGCCGGGACAATTTCACTCTCACAGCCCAGCTGAAAACAGAACCCTGCAGCTATTTCTACAAACAGAAAACAGTAGAATTGTGCCCGGGCCCCAAAGTCCTGCTGTAAACCTAGCAGGGAGATTGTGCTGCTCAGCAACTGGATTCAACCGAACAAACCTCCCCTTTTGAAGGAGAATAATCAGTGCTCTGAGTCATAGAAGTCTTCTAGCTGAATGGGGGCCCGTTAGTAAAACCCCTCTTACAAAAAAAGACGTATAGGGAAGGACAGTAAAATGTGACTCAGAAGGGGGGGGGGATACCTGTCTTTGGGGGCACAGAACGGAAGGGGGGGTGTGTCATCCCCCTTTAGTTAAAAAACACCCCCTGGGAGGGGGAAAAAAAAAAACCCCGGGGTTTCAGGAAATGAGAGAATCAAGCTTCAAAAAAACGCGAACTGTGAAGCGAAAATCCCCCTTTTAAAGGGTTTTTACGTGGGTTAAACGGCGCGCATTTCGCCGCGAATTTGCGCTTTATACACGGAGAAATGGGCGCTGCAATTACGGTAATCCATGGCCCTCATAGAGAGCTTTGTCTGATTCGTCGGGGAAAAAATTTTACATGTCCAATTGTTTGTTGGGGCTTTGCGCCTAAAAAGCGTTTCATGGGGCCGGCGGGGTTTTCCACCCGCCCGAGCTTGGAATTACGCATTGATCCCATTGCTTCCAAAGCAAACCTATTGCGGGGCGTACTATAAGGCGCTATAAGCTGTGTGAACATAGCCTAAGAGATTTCTTCGACTCCGCACTCCAGTTCAGCCATTGCCAAACGGTTTGCAGCTCACAGACTCCCCACTCTGATATTTAACCGTAACATGGCGCCTTTGTGCCGGCAGATGTAGCGCACAGCTGCGACGTGAACTTTTGTTTCTTCTTTGGAGTTTTCACACCTTGTTTTCTGCGTAAAAAAATGTGTTTTCTTCAATAGACAAAGTCACAAGGCTGACAATGTGTTATTTATACTCCATTTGGAAAAATACCAGGCGCACAAATGCTTTGTGGAGAGAAGTGTGACAGTCCTACAGCTGTGAGTCACCCTGCAGAAGAGGGTTTTTTTTTTTTTTTTTTTTAGTTTCTTAAACTTATTGGGAAGACGTAGAGACCGCAACTTAGCTGATAAAGTGAGGGGCACTCTATCGCTACAGCTGTAATCATCCTGGTCTCGGAGTCCAAGCTGCAGGTCTTGTGCACAAGTAGTGGCCTCCTGTACGGTATAGAGCTGTAGCAAACAAACAGGGCTCCTAGCTCATTAGGGGCTGTCCAGGCGTAAGGCTGGAAACAGCAGTTTATAGAGACACCACTAAATGTCATCAAAGTACCGGAAAAGGGGAATAGGAAGAGGAAAAGCCCAGGAACTGGTAGGGGTGGAGTCAGTTCAGTTCAGGCTCCCATTTCCTGTTCAGGTTGTGGGCAGTTCTACAGCATCAGGATTTCACTTCCTGTTCAGGCTGTGGGTGATTCTACATCTTCAAGCTCCCACTTCCTGTTAAGGCTGTCGGCAGGTCTACAGTTGCAGGCTTCCACTTCCTGTTCAGGCTGTGCACGGTTCTACAGCTTCAGGCTCCCACCTCCTGTTCAGGAGGTGGGCGGGTCTACAGCTTTAGGCTCCCACTTCCTGTTCAGGCGGTGGGCGGGTCTAACCCTTTACGGGTTAAATTTCGTCAGTAAGAAAGATAAACCAGCTCATGTGCTTTTGATGGCATAGAGAAGGGGTGTCAAACTGCCGCCCTCCAGCTCTTGGGAAACTACAACTCCCATCATGCCCACTGTCATAGATTATACAAATGCATGATGGGAGTTGTAGTTTCTCAACAGCTGGAGGGCCGCAGTTTGACACCTGTGGCATAGAGAGTTGATGAGAGGTGAAAGGTCCCCAGTAAGCAAGAGAGTTGGGGCATCTCCCCATGGCACGGGTTTTCGGCCGGTTTGCGGTTTTTTCAGACCGCCTGAAAAACCGGCCGAAAATTAGCACAATTGTGCTCTATGGAAAACCCGTGCAGCAGTCCCCACTGCACGGGTTTTCCGTCCGGCGGTTTTGCCGCCGGCGGTCCGGCCGCAAAACTTCAACAGCACATTTTTAGTCCGTTTTGGAGGGAAATAGTGCAAATGAATGTGATAGGGAGGTTTTCCGCTCATCGCGGAGAAAACCCCCCCCCCCCCGCGGCCGGGGGGAACGGCGAAAAACGGACAAATCCCGGCCGGCAAACCGCCGGTATTTTGTCCTGTCCCGTGTGAACGCGCCCAAAGCGGTTTTGGTTTTCACCTTGCTGTGGCAGACTCTGGGAGCAGTAGTGCTGGGACTCTGTAGAGTATTTAAGGACACGCGGATAAAGTGGATGGAGAGGGGACTCCAGTCTCACAGATGTTCCACCGAGGAGCATGTCTAGCAAGAGCAGGAAGCTACAGAGAACAGTTTCTGGAAAATCAAAGGGGGACAAAAATAACAGGGGCCCCCAACAAATTTGTCCTTCCTGTTTCCTTTTCAAGTTAAATACAGTTAAAACCCCTTTTGAAAACATCACCGGTTTTTTTTCATTGTGCCCCCCCCAGCTTTGCTTTTGGGAATTTTTAACTGGGGAAAATTTCATTGATGGGCCCTTTCCCCCCCAAACCCCAAACAAGGGGGTAACTTAAAAGGGGGGGGTCTCACTACAAGGATTTTCATTTATGCTAACCCAAATCCCTTTGCAATATAATTTTCCCTTAACAGTGTCCAAACTATTCCTAGATAACCCCCCTTTGGGGCTGGGCTGAACAGTTTCAGGTCGCTTAGCTACCCGACTTGTTTTAATCCCTCCAATGCCTCCAGCGCTTTTTGCTAAAAGCCCCCAGACCTGTTCTATCTCTCCTTATAGGGCCGGGCCCGCCCCTGGCCTATAGCTACAGACCCGTTAAATCTTCCTGTTTGGCTTCCCGCAATGGGCGCTATACTACAGAAACCGTTCAATCTCTCCTGATAGGCTGCCCCACTGGGCGCTTTTACTACAGACCTGGGTTTTACTGCAGTTCTAGTAGAAACCCGTAAACACGCCCCTGAATTTAAAAAAGGAAAAAAAGGGAAAAAGGCCTTTAGCAAAAATGAATCCGTGTAGTTTAAAACAACCCCTTTAAACTTTTGGGCCCCATTTAATTTTCCATAAAAAAAGGGCCCCCCCATCCATAATATTGGCATCTCCTTATGCGATAGAGGGGCATTTAGGTCCCTGGGGCTCCAAGGGGCCCGGGACGACTGCAACCCCCCCGCCCCCCCTATATGCTACGCCCCCGGGAACTAAAGAACTACATCCAGGCGCGCGAGCACAGTCGTTGCCACTTCTGTAGCAATAGGTTAAATACTGCTATGGCCTGCTCTAGGGTCTCACTACTTTGTGTGTTTTTCCCTCTCCTGTGTTGTGGGAGTTGTTCTGGTGTTCTTAATCATTGTGGTGGAGAGAGCCTCGATTGTTCTTCTTGTGAGGTGTCCAAGAGCTCACAGAATAAAGTTATCATTACAAAGCTTGAGATAATAAATAAAGGCTCAACAGACATGGTGGCAAGCGTGGGATTAGAACCCTGCGCGAAATAACAAGACGTCAGCCGTGCAAGCATTGCGAGATTTGTGTTAAGCGGAATCTATACAACAGTGAGTTTACCGATCCCCTGTCAGGTAATGGAGACATGCACTGCTACCCTCCGGCTCAAAGACAGGAATGTCACCTCTCCTAACATGTTCACAAGACCTGAGACACTCTGCGGAGGAAGAAAATCACCCTGTATAGTGGATCTCACCCATGTTAACCCCAGTGATCTGAGAAGAGAAAAGTAAGCTGTATTATTATTTGATTGGAGAAAAAGGCAGAAAATAGCCCAGACACTTGCTCGCAGACAGCACAGACAGTGGTGACTCTGGCGCCAGACACATATACAGGCCATTTTTTGATAACGCAATGTGACCCCAACAAAGAAGAGACTGTGAGAAGATATCCAGGTTCTCTCTTCTCCAAGGATCAGGAGCTGGGGAGAATGTTGACAGATATGTGACAGAGCTGAGGAGTGACTGCAGCAAGGACTCTGTGGAATTGGGATATTTGGAGACTCCCTCATCAGAGTACAGGGACGTGTGTGGCATCAAGGACTCACTCATCTCAAGAGAGATTATTGAGAGAAGAAGAGCTGAACCCTATAAAGATGCATCAGATCTGCAGGTCTGCTGAGCTGACCTAGAGACAGCCTGGAAGATGAGGACGGGCAGCAGTGGATGTCACAGTACATCATGTCAACACAAGGGAAAGCCAAGACCCCGGCCCCCTGCAGCCCAGTAACAATGTAAATAATTGTGGGAGAAACATGAGAGAGAAAAGAGAAAAGTCCGCATATGGGGTGACCTGCATGGACTTGTGGCAAGAGAACCATTTCTCAGCTATGGGCAGACAGATGCATACATACAGCACAGACAAGTCCACACTGGACACAGGATGCTGGGAGTGATAGTGCAGAGAGATTTACACAATGGCTACAGCTGCGCCTGCAACAGAGAATGATCCATGCAAGCTCAAAACCCAGCAGCAGCTAATGAGGGGAAGCAGCTTTTTTGGTCAACCTTTTTGGAGGATTATATGCACCCTAAAATTTCAGCAGGAAAATGGGTGGAACAAAGATGCAATGTAAATTTCCAATTACCGGCTGCACCACCAAGCGTCTCACTATTGAGCCACTGACAAAGGTACTGGAGATGTACAACAAAAAAAAGTGTGCTAAAGCCCAAGGGGACTTGGCAAACAAAAATTACGGACGAGCCCATGTAACAGCAGAAGAGATAAGAGATAGAATTTACAGGTACAACCGTGGAACGGAGAGATCACATACCTTTACTGGGGGTAAAGGCAGTTCTAGGCTATGGACTTAATAAGGGTACAGTCTCATAACTATTATGTATCACTTTCTACTAGCTTCACTAGAGCACGCGCACACTTTTTTAAAAGGAAATGACAGAATCCAGCCTTGATATGCAAACTATAAAATAAGAGTAAGCTGATTTTAAATTTGAAGGGGATGGTGCCTAGAAAATGGCAAATACAAACCTAAAATTGATCCACACAGATCACAACCTAAAAGATTAGCCGACTAGAAGAGTGCCTGTAGCTTTAATGCAACCACTTAAAATGAAGAACTCCACGATATTGAAGTAGCAGTAGCAAAATAGCGCCAGTGCAGGAGAGCACAGACGGATAAGCAGTTTGTGATAGTAAAGAAACCATCAGGCAAGTTAAGAATCTGCATTGACCCAATAACCATTGAATAAAGCTCTGAAAAGAAACATTATCCAATGCTTCTAAAAAAACCACCCCAAAAAAAACAATTTTACGACAGACATTCTACAGACCTATCATAAGAGGCGAAATATTCTCTTATGTGAATGTAAAAATGGTTTCTGCGCATGTAAACACAGGATAAAGAAATACAAAGTATTATTGACAGCCTTTCTTTCCTTCCCATTTGGATCGTTTTAAATGGCTCAGATTCCCATGGGAATAAGTCCCGCCCGTCTAGAAATCATTCTCAGCAGCATTGAGCAAGCCCTGGAAGGACATCCTGGAGTAAAAAACTTAATTGCAGACGATATACTAATTGTGGAGAAGGAGAAGACCGTGACTCGGCATATAAAGGACCATGATCACAAAATGAGCACAATTTTATGACAGATCGTCGAGAGAACTGTAATTTAAGAACATGAACCTCGGATCAAAATCTCAAACTAGAAAATGGCAGAGTCCCGTAAATAGGACACTTCTGAATCTCTAACGGTGTTAAAGTGGATCCTGAAAAGTAAGAGCAATAACAGGGTGAGACCCCAACATGCCCACCCCTACAGATGATACGTGGAGTACAGAGATTTTCTTGGCATGGTAATTACCTTTCCAAATTCTGCAACATCTGTCAGACATGTGTGAGCCCACTTGAGACAGCTAACTCACAAAGATGTTCTCTCTGGGAAATGGACGGAAAAACCAAGCGAAACTGGCCCTTCCAGTTCGGTTGAAAGAAGGAGCCCTTGCAGAAACAGCAACCCTAAAATACTTTGATCCAGGGCTGCATGTGTAATCCCAATGTTATGATGCATCAGAATCAGTTCTGGAGCTACACTAATGAAGGATAGAGTGAGCCATCACATTTGCCAGCAGAGTCTCTAACGCCAACCGAACAAGAAATTGCTCAAATTTGAGAAGGAATCTACTGGCATGTAGTATTTGGGATGGTAAAGAAGTCCTCACCAGTACACTTATGGCGAACAACAGAGAGAGAGAGAAGAGATAGAAGAGTAGTGGGGGGTGCCCAAGTAATCTGTGAGCCACTCTGATACACAAGCCTCTGAGACATTACAAAGAAACCCCTACTAAATGTCACCTCTAAAGATTACAGCGACATGCTACTCTAACGACTTCAGAAATAAAATTTTCCAATATCTTCTTACTTGTCTCCCGGGAAAGACTTACTCGACTCTCGCGAATACTCTGAATCAGACTATACATTCCCATGAGACAGTTGAAGATGAAAATGACATTCTCGAAAGCAGCAATATTGTGAAATACCTAGTTGGTGTCATAAGAGCCAGCTTAAAAAAAATATAAGAGTCAGTACAGAGAGGATAAAGTCACTCCAGATTCTAAAGTACGGGTCATCTTGAAGGGTGGTCCAAAATAACAAAACATCATACTCCAATTGAAATCTCTTTCTCTCCCCTTTTTCCACATAAGAGATAGAATTATCAAGTGCAGCATGGAGTCATCTTTAAATGGAGAAAGAGCCGTCATACCAAATCTCTCAGAAGAGTCATCATGGAGAAATTGCACTACTAGTCACCTGGGGATAGAAGGATGTCTACGCCGCGCACGAGATTGTGTTTATTGGCCAGGAATAACCGACCAATAAAGAGTTTCATAGCACAATGTGAAATATGTCATCATGCAGTGGATAAGCAACCATAAGAAACCTGCAACCACACGCAATTCCAACAGGCCATGGTCCAAAATAGGAACAGACTTGTTCACTTGAAAGAACAAAGAATTCCTGATCTACAGTGGACTATTTTTCCACTCATCTGGACAGTGGACTATTTTAAAGGACACAAGGACAATGCCATGATTTAAAAAACTTAAGCCCACTTTGATCAGAGATGGCAAACTCCGAGACATTGTATTCTCTATAGTAATGGGCCGCATTTTAACATCTGAGAGATACTCAAAACTTTCATCTCAACTGTGTGGACTTATGAGATAGCATTCAGACGTCATCTCCAGGCTATCCTACAAAGTTTCAATCGCAAAGCAGACGTCCTAGCAGTAAAAACACAGCCAAAATAGTTCTAAATGGAAAGCAAAGCTAGGCAGGGACAGATGTCTACCTGTCCATACTAATCCACAGAAACACACCGTACACAAGCCTAAACAGCAGTCCGTCACAGTAGAACTCATGAGCAACGGACAAGGGACACTTTCTCTAACCACCGGCCAGTCAACTGCTAAAACCAAGACTGGTGGGGAATGTTAGCAACCGACAGAAGAGAAAAATCAAGAAAGGCAAGCTTTCTATTACAATCGAATCAGACAAAAGGATCAGCCTGATCTTCAGAGACATGACAATGTAAAGCTGCTGCAGCCGATATACAGATACAAAAAAATGGCAAAATGTCAAAAGGTGTACCAGAAACTTCACCTCGGTCCTCAACATTGTCACAGAAGAACGGAAGAAGATTGAGGAGAAATCGGAGACATTGGAAGAAAAAAACACAAGAAAGAGAGGAGGGGCCCTGGGAGGATTACGCAGACATCTGCCATAACTGACATATTAGACTGCGAGTGCAAACAGTGAGACAACAGGATACACACTGCCAGATCTGCAGCTCAGTAATGATCTGGCCAAAGACTTGAAATATTTCAGAAAACACATTTTGCCAGGATCGGAGGAGCAACCAAGTGGCGGAGAAACATCGTATGTTACACTGCTGGAGAATGACGAGAAAGCGCAGCCCGTCGCTCAATGAACTATATCTCTCTTTTCTCAAACAAGTAGTGCCTACGGTTCATTGGCATAAATTTGTATGTGAGTATATTCTAGTGTAACTAGTCTTGTTGTTTTAAAAGAAGAGAGAGGAGCAATAGAGTATAATCCTAGTCTATGGCCTCTAGGTCTCACTACCTTTTTGTGTTTTTCCCTCTCTGTGTTGTGGAGTTGTTGGTTATATCAAATCTGGGAGGGTGGAGAGCCTCGTGTGTAAATGGATGTCAGACTCACATGGAATTAAGTATTATCAGTTAACAAAGCTAGAGTTAACAATAAACGATGACAAACAAACTTACACTTGTTGGCCTAGATTATTGCATTTCTGGCTATTCTGCATCTCCGACCTCCCTTCTTTATACGGATTATACCGAATAAAAGGAAATAAATTCTGGGAACGTACCATATTCTGCTGCTTGTTGGATGTCCCAGAGGTCAGATCCCCACCAACTGATTACACATTGACGGCTTATCCTAAGAATAGATCAATGTACATTCCCGGAAAACCCTGATAATATTGAATTTCCACTTCTGTAGCCAAATGAGTAGTAATAATGATCTTTATTTCTATAGCTCTGATATATTCTGCAGCACTTCACAATTCAGAGGACGTATAGACGACATGAGCCGTTACAGAGCGATAAACTAAATCAGTGGAAGGGACGACCCTCTTTAAAAGAGATTACAAGCTACAAGTAAATAATGAAGATAAAAAGGTCAAAAGTATTATATGATACAGTGCTCCAAACATCTAGCGAAATAAGGTAGTACACATAAGGGTACACGAGCCCATCTTCCCAATCGCTATCTGTATAAGTACACATAAGGGTACACGAGCCCATCTTCCCAATCGCTATCTGTATAAGTACACATGCAAAATGCATTGGTGTGCAGGGACTGTGGGGGCGATACTGGACAATGAAGAGATCAATTGGTAAGGAATAATGTAGAAGGTGGATGAAAGGAAAAAGGGAAAGTTTAAAGAATTTGTATACGGGGGCACAAAGATTTGGGGCGGGATTTTTGCATCCTAAAATATCAGCAAGAATAAGTCCTCAAGGGTAGGAGGAGGTTCAGGTTATGGAAGATGTTACCCTTAAATTTGTAACCCCGGGTGGGAGGAAAAAAAATGGGGAAAAGGAGATATAAGAGGTGAAGCACTGGGGAGAGCTTTGGGGGATGGAACTTACGTAAAAAGGAAGGGCAACACCAAAATGACGGGGAAAGGGGTAGAGGCATCGTGTAGTACTGTTACAGGGTAGAGGCATCAGTGAAAGTGACTTTACGGGGTAGAGGCATATTTAGTGACTGGTAAAGGTAAAACATCATTAGTGACTGTTACAGGGTAAGGCATCAGTGTATGACTGTTTACGGGGTTGGGGCATCGGTGTATGACTGGTACAGGTAGGGGGCATCAGTTTTATGACGGGTTACAGGGTAGAGGCAATCATGTAGGGGACTGGAAAAGGGTAGAGCATCATTAGTGACGGGTAAGGGAGAGGCACGGTGTATGACGGAAAAAGGGTAGACAAATAAAAATTTGACCGCACTAAATTTTAATGCAAATAAAATTATTTTTATTTCAATCCACGGGGCTCCGCATGTATAATAAAATAGTGACTTTACATATATAAAACGTTTCGGTCAAAGCCCTTTTTTCAAACAAGTCACAAGTTTAGGGAAAAAAAGAGAAGAGAATAAAGGGCCCGCGCCCAATATGAGAAGGAGCCTGGTACGGGGAAAGAGGCTATCAGTGTAGTGACTGGTACGGGGTAAGGAAATCAGTGTGTCAGGGCCACTTTTCCCATTGGCCAGGACCCCGGGGGCCCGGGGCCCCCGATCTCGGGGGCCCTCCCGGGCAGCCCCTCCCCTGCCCATGGACGACAGCCGGGCTGTGCCCGGGGGCACCCGGGATTCGGGCCGCAGCGCCAGCTCGGACCCCTCGCCAGGGAGGCCGGGTTTCCCCGGCGGGGGGCCCCGAGTAGCGGCTGCCGGCCAGGTCCCGACCCAGCCATGCACCCATCACGGCCGCCGCCTGCACCCGCGGTGCAAGCAGCGGCCGGGGCGAACAGCCGGGATCTTCTGACCCTTTCTGTTCAGTCCCAGGAGGCCCCCGGGGCAGGTGGGGCGATGTAATGACTCACGCGCGCCTGCTCCGGCCCCCCCACTCCCGCTGTGAGCGGCCAAAGGGTCCGGACGAGGAAAAAAGGAAAGGGAAAACATTGAGTAACATTTTTTTTTTTATTTTTTTTTTAAAAAACCCCTGGCCCTGCCTACCAATATACTGCCCCTGCCGGCCCCATAAAACTGCCCCCGCCACCACCTATATACGCCGCCTGCTACTATATTTTCTTCCCCCGCCTGCCACCATATAATCCCCCGCCCCCAAACCCAAAAAACTGCCCTGCCGGGTACCTATTTTCCCGCCCTGCCTGCCACTTATAAACTGCCCTGCCTACCACCTATATACTCCCCCGTTTCCCGCTAAACCCATATACGGCCCCCGCCTACCCCCCAAAAAACTGCACGCCCCGGGTATATACTGCCCTGCCTTTCCAATAACTGCACTGCCTGGGGTTATATTTCGCCCCCGCCCCGCCTAATTTCTGGTTTTTGCCCGGGTATATACTGGCCCCTGCCTGCCGTTTTATCCCGCCCTCCTACCAATAACTTTCCCTGCCTGCCCCCAAATTTCTGCCCTTTCCGCCCTAATTTTACTGGCCCTGCCTGGCTATATAAACCCCCCCTGCCTGCCCCAATTACTAAGATGTTTTTGCCTTACATTCTGCAGGGAAGAGTGGCGGCCGGGAAAGGGGTTTTGGTGGGGAAAGGGAAAAGGGAAAAAGGGAAAATTCAGAGAAAAGACGATCAAAGGACGTCTCCCGGGGAGTCCCCCCGGGGCAGGGGGTTTTTTTGGGTACTATATTCGATTTGTCTGTGATCTCCCGTCATGTAATAGTGACCTGACGTAAGTTTTTATTTGAGTAGTGTTTTTTTTTGGGGGGGAAAGGGGGGGTGGGGGGGGGGGGGGAAGGGGGGGGGGGGGGGGGCGGGATGTTGGGGGGGGAGGGGGGGGGGGGGGGGGAGGGGGATGTGGGAGGGGGGGGGGGGGGGGGGGAGGGGGTGGGGAGGGAGCGGGGGGGGGGGGTGGGGGGGGGGGTGGAGGGGGGGGGGGGGCCGTACACCTCCCCTCCCCAGGGGGCCCATGGGTGCTGTTAAATGGCCCTAAATTGTATTTACGGGAGGGGGGTAGAGGCATCAGGGGTAGTAAACGGGTACAGGGTAAGGCATGGGTTTATGACTGGTACGGGGTAAAGCATCGGGTATGCTGGTACGGGGTAAAAGAAACGGTGTAGTGACTGGTAAAAGGGTGGGAGGGCCATCATTGTATGCCCTTGCAAAAGGGTTAGAAAATGGGTTTTAGTGACGGGTTAGCTATGTCAAACACTGCATGGCCCAAAAAAACGACCCTAAAAAAAAAATTTAAACAAAAAAGGGTTAAATGAAGCTGATTTTTTTTCCATTGCCCTGTAAAAAGAAACTGAAAAAAAACGTTATTTTTTGGTGTTTTTTTTCTTTTTTTGGGGACTTTTTTTTGGAAGCGTTTTTTTTGAAGCTTTTTGGCTCTGTTTTTTTAATTTTATCAAAAAATTAACATTGGATGTAAGCAAAACACCCTACAGGGGGAGTTTAAAAATTTAATTTGTCATTTTCCTTTTAGATCACTGTACCCATTGTGACATTTTTTCCTTTTGTGTGCTGCTGCTGCGGTTCTATCCCTTTTTTAAAATTTTTGCACCAGTTTTCTTGCACCAAAATCCACAAAAACCCACATTATTTTTGCATAAGCAAGATAATTTTATTAGCGTCAAAAACTGAAAAAAAAAAAAGGGATTTTAAACCCGCCAAATTTCCCCAAAAACGCATTATTGCCCCAAATTTCCCCGTAAAAAAAAATTTTTAGTTCAGAAGTGAGATCATTTATTTTCGCCAAAAATTTTTTAAAAAATTAACTAAGCCCCCAAACCCGCAAAAATTTGGTTCTGGGGCTGAAAAACCGTAAAAAAAAGTATTTATTTTGCTCAAAAAATTAGATCACTTTATTAGCGCCAAAATCGTAAAAATAAAGGATTTTTTTCCCCAAAAACCCTAAAAAATGGGGTTCTTGCGCCCCAAAAACCCTAAAAAAAAAAAATATTTTTTGGGGTCAGAAGCGGGAAAAACGTTTTTTTAGCGCCAAAAAACATAAAAAAAATTATTTTTGTGGGCAAAAAACTTAAAAAAAAATATTTTTGTGCCAAAACCGTTTAAAAAAAACGATTTTTTACGTCAGAGGCGAGAAAAACTTATTGGCCCCTAAAAAACTGTAAAAAAAAATTTTTTTAAATTTCCAAAAAAACCCTTTAAAAAAAGGATTCTGGCGCCCAAAAACCTAAAAAAATATTTTTGCAAACAGTACAAAATAACTTTATTTGCAAACCAAAAAATGTTTTTTAAAAGGAGTTTAGCATCAAAAACTTTTAAAAAAAACCCAAATTTTGAGCCAAAATCTGTAAAATTTTTTTGCGAAAAAAATTTGAATTGCGCAAAAATCGTTAGGCCGGGCCAAAAACATTTATCCCTTTTATTACAAAAGGTACAAAAAAGGACTCATCAGACACTTTATGCAGATTTGATAATGAATAACCTTTGGGTTTCACCCACTAAAAGTTTTGGGACTTTTTTTGGGGCCCCCTGGGAAGGGTTTTTTTCATTGAAAAAATACGCACTAAAAAAAAAAACCCCCAAAAAAAAAAACCCCCCAAAAGACCCCCGGCCCCTTTCCCCAAAAACTCTGTAGTAAATTTCCCCCCTGGCTTTTTTAGAGCAAGGTTGCAAAATTTCGACCTTTGAAAAAACGAGCAAAAAAAAGAAGCTCAGTCAGACACAGGAAGTTTTTACAATAAAATCCCCCGGGAGATGGGTTACAGTCGTTTTTTCCCCCAAACGTTTTTTTGAAAATGAAAAAAAGCGAAAAAACTGAAGTTTTTTTTGCATGGGAACTAGCTTTTACAAGGTAGAGGGATTTGGTCAGGGACTGGAAAAGGGGAGAGGCATTCCCGGGGAGTGGGCTGGGGGGAAAAAAAGGTAGAGGCATCCCTTTTATGTCTGGTACAGGGAAAAAGGGAACAGTGTATGACTGGGTTAGGAAAAGAGGGAAACGGTGGGAGTGACTGGACCCGGGGAAAAGGCAACGGTGTAGTGCCCGGGACAAAATAGAGGGAAAACCGTGTAGTGACGGGACAGGGGGGAGGCATCGGTGTAGTGTCTGGTACAGGTTTAAAACCCCGGGGTAGGGGACTGTTTCAAAGGGGAGAGGCAAACGGGGTAGTGACTGGTTTCAAGGGGGAGAGGGGATCGGTGGGATGTCTGGAAAAAGGGGAAAAGGGAACCCGGGGTAAATTACTTGGGAAAAGGGTAAAGGCAAACATGTAAATTGGGGCTGGGACAGGGTAGAGGCATCAGGGTATAAATGGTAAAGGGGAAAAGGCATCTGTTATGCTGGGACAGGGGGAAGGCAAACGGTGTAGTGAATGGGACAGGGGGAAAGCAAAAAAGGGGAGTGATTGGTAAAAATAGAGGCATCGGTGTAAAGACTTGGGACAGGTTTGGGGGGCCCTCGGTTTTGTGACTGGTTAAAGGGGAAGACACAGGGGGTTTTGTGACTGGGACAGGGTAGAGGGATCAGGGGAGTGACTGGTACAGGGTTTGAAGCAAACAGGGTATGATTTGGAAAAGTTTGAGGGACGTGTAATTTACTGGAAAAAGTAAGGGATCGGGGTAGTGAAGGGACAGGATAAAAGGCATCAGTGTAGTGACTGGGGAAAAGGGTAAAGGCATCATGGAAATGGCTGGTTTCAGGGTAGAGTGCATCAGTTTTATTTCTGGGACAGGTTGGGGGGCATCAGTGAAATTACGGTACAGGGTAGGGGGCATCAGTGTAATGACGGGACAGGGGAGAGGCATCAGTGGAAATGACTGGTTTAAAAGGGTAAGGCATCAGTGTGTGACTGGTCAGGGTAGACATCATTTTAAATGACTGGTTTCAAGGGTAAAGGAATCATGTATGTACAGGGGGAGAGCATCGGGGTAAAGTGACTGGGACAGGGTAAAAGGCATTTCCCCCGTTTTTGGGGGGACTGGAACAGGGTAAGGGATCGTGTAGTGACTTTGGGACAAGTAGAGGCATCATGTATTTACTTTGGGACAGGGGGAGAGGGTCGGGGTAGTTGGGCTGGGACAAGGGGGGAGAACCCTCGGGTATGCTGGGACAGGGAGAGGGATCGGGGTATGACTGGGACAGGGTAAAGCATCGTGTTTTGACGGTACAAAGGGGGGAAGCACTGTGTATTTACGGTTAAAAGGAGAGGGATTTGGGGTAAATGACTGGTACAAGGTAGAGCATCCCTTTTTATTTACTGGTACAGGGTAGAGGCAAACATTTTATGACTGTTTCAAGGGGGGAGGCATCATGTAGTACTGGTACAGGGTAGAGGCATGGGGGTAGTGACTGGTACAGGGTAGAGAGCATCGGTGGTAGTGACTGGTACAGGGTAGAGGCATCAGTGTAGTGACTGGTACAGGGTAGAGGCATCAGTGCCTAATCGGCATGCACACAAAGGAGCCAGTTCAGAGACTCATGTTGATGCTCCGTTTGTGATTGCACATTTTGTTGCATGTGCAGCAATTACCGCATGTTTAAGCTTACAAGATTTAAATGAAGCGCCATTGTTATAAATATTTCGATAAAAGTTGGATGTTTGGATTGAGAAATTAAATGAAGTTTGAAATCTACTCATAAGAAAGATAAGAATTTATTCCAGTCCAGAAACACTTTTTGGTTCAGTATCTCTAGGTTGGACGCCTAGTCTGGATGATTGTTTATGCAGTTTTGCAAATTGAAGGTTCTTAAATTGTTTTGATGAAGGTTAGAACTGTTGCCCTGCAGACCTGGTGTCCTTGGTTGAAATCTCGCCAAGGGCAAAATCTGCAAGAAGTTTGTTTGTTCTACCCACGTTTGTGTGGGTCTCCTCCGGGTACTCCGGTTTTCCCCACACTCCAGAAACCCCCTAAATTAACTGGAATTAAACTGAGAGCCCCCAAGGGGACAGGGAAAACCCTTTTAACCCCCCGCCTGTGGAGTATGACACGCTTAAAAAATCAAAAAAAAAATAAGGCGTTTAAAAAGATCAGGGAAAGATTACAGAAGAAAGAGAGAGTTTTAGTAAACTGAGAAGGGGCAGTTGAGGAGAGAGAATGGACCGGCTGCAGGAATAGGGTCGCCAATGTAGGCAGTGGGGCGAAAAGAAGAGGGATTTAAAAAATGACCTTCATGATGAGCCAATTGCGAGGGAAATCAGAGGAAGTGTGGGCAAGAAGGGGGTTGTAAAAAAGCTTAAAGGACTAAAATATACGTCCTGGGATATTGTAAAAAGTAAAAGTGAAATAATCACCAGGTCTTCAGCCGAGATGATAACCAAAAACTTTCACTTTAGGGACTGAAAAAAAGAGCAAAAACATCAAAAGAGAAATTTTTTGGGTTTGTTCTAGTTAAAAAAATGGAGGTGAATAGACCAGTTTGTCAAGGTAAAGGGCAGAGTAGTAGGTTTTGGGCAGCGGTCTCTAGAACATTGTCTTGTTTGTAGGGTCTTCGGGCTACTAAAAGGGGTAGCCTCCCCCACTTCCCATTCAGACTGTGGGTGGTTCTACAGCAGTGATTGACATTTTAGCTCAGCTATTCCTCACTGAGCCTGTTAGAGGACAAGAAGGGAAAGGTTTAACAGTAAGCAAAAGGGCACAAGCAAAAATTTTAAAGTTGTCAAATAAAAAAAAACAAGCTCCCGTGCTGCTATAAGATACAGCAGGGAGGGTCATCACCCACCCGCCAGGGTCAAAACCTAGCGAAGCTTTCTATTAAAGCGGGAATAAAACTGTTCTCCCCCCTAGAGGGGCAAAATCAAAGACAATGTATTTGGTAATAGACTTTATTTACTTTTGCTTACATGTTTAAAGCTACTCAATGAAACGGGAATACCCCTTTAATGATGTGGTCTTGATTTCAATCATTCAATCGTGATTTCTGTGTTCCTCTTCATCTTCTTACTTATCATCCTTCTTCATTTGTCGTCCGCTTCTCTGTTGTCTTGAGTCTTTTCAAAAAGAAAAGCCTAAAATGAAAAAATTTAAAAGGGCCGGTAAACCAAACAAAGGCACTTAACAAATCAGATATTTACTCTTTTGTTCGCTTAGAGAAGTATTGTCAAAATAAGGGGATAACGCTAGAAATGCCTTTGTTTTAAAGTTTTTTTTGGGGTTTAAAAAGTTTGCAAAAAAAAAAAAAAGGGGGGCCCCCCTTTTAGTTAGAAAAAACCCATGCCCAATTGGGCTGCAACCCTTTTCTGTCTTTTTCCTGCACAGGATCCCCAGCCAGGGGAGTGCATGGGGACTGAAACAGACCCAATCAGTTGAACATACGCGCTCGTCTCCATCGTGGGTGGCTGGACGTGAAGGGGTCAGAGCACTGAATCCACTCTGCCGCCCCTTCTTTCTCAGAATTGTTGGAAGTCCGAAGGTATGCAAAATCCAAAACAATAGCAATTAGGGAACCCTAAAAAATAAAAAAAAACAACTACCATGAGAATGGTGGTCCCATGTCCCCATTTGAATGGAGTGTTTGCAGCTTCATTCAAGGTCTATGGGACGGACAGATGGCTGAGCGCAGTACTTGGCTATCTCCACCTGTCCCATGGACCTTGGATGGAATACAACTCCATTTTACACGGGAAGGGGATTAGTTGGAAGCAATTGGGGGATTTTTTTAGCACTTCATGTTGGGAAGAAAATGGCCGTCAGCCAGGTAGTCACTGTTTTTTGCCATTGAAATTCTACTTTGCCAGTATGTCAATATTTCAGGTAATTTAGTATTACATGGCAGTTGTTAGTGGGTGACAGTAAATTGTCAAAATTGTCTACCAGAATGGAGCAATAACTGGGGCTAAAAGGCCCGCTCTTTGACAAGGTAAATAACTTAACAAAATTTGAAAGCCCTTCATTTTCCCAATGGCCCAAACAATATTTTGCAGGAAATGATAATTACATGGGGGTTTAAGAATGGGTTTAAACCAGTAATACTTAATTGTATTGTCTACTCAAAATGGGTCCAGTTTGCATCTAAAATTTGGGAATAGCATCCCACTCCGACCAGAGGTCCCAATCCTTAAAAATATACCCTTTAAGGCATGGGAAAGGAAAATTGCCATATGGGAAAAAACCCTTTTCAGAGCATTATCAAAGGAAGGAATACCAGGGCATTCAAAAACCCTTTTTACTTTTGCCAGTGAAATTTGTAGTTTTCTTGCAAGTCAGATCGCTCAACTACTGTGTTATTTCTAAACTTCTCAATTCTTTTTGCAGTACGAGAAACCAGAGCAAGAAGACGAAGGAAGGAAGAGATACGAAAATCAGAAATTAGAGCGTTTTGAAACCAAACAGCGAAACGGCGAATACATTGTGCCTGTTGTTAACCCAGGAACTTGAATTTTTCGAATTTTTTTTTAAAACTACAAAACTAATTTAGTTTTTAAACACTGAAAGCCACAAGCTGGGAAAACCCCCTTGGGGGATGTTTTTTTTTGTGTTTTCCTAAACGATACCCTTTAGTCAAAAACAAATTTAAAATGTACCCCTGAGACTATAATTATACTCTGGGGTTTTCCAGGACATGCAAGACCCCAAAACCAACTGTTTTTCCCCCGGAGTACATGTCCCACAGGTTTGGGGGAACGGGTTTCTATTTTTATTGTATTAAAACTCTTCCATGACCTGGGCTACTGAGGTGATTTAGGCAAACTGACTTATTGGCACCCTATGATCATACCAGCTTGAAAAGTGTGGTACAGGGAACCCTATAAATTCACATTGAACGGTCACTAGTCTTTCAGAGCCCATAGTTTGGGGAGGCATATCTGCTATACCTATAGTTCATGAATTTTAAAGGAATTTTTCCCAGGAAGGTCATGTGAGGTGTTGTCCACAAACCACATGTACATAGCTGCTGAATGTAGATTGTATAGGTAAACATCTAAGACTATTGAAATCCATTGATGGATATTGGATGGAAAACTGAGTTGGGGGCCTTTAAAAAATGCCCAAAGCAAAACTTCCAAAATTCACAAAAATATCACTATACAAAACCCCTTTGAGCTGTGTTTTGGGGACAGGTCAGACTTTCCCAACCCCCGGCAATCCCATTGACAAAGGAGCTCCACATGGCCACTGCATGGCATTCGTGAATGGGTGACCATATTCTACCAAATGGGATAAAAATTCTGAGTCACATGGCCTGCCTTGACAAGGTCAAACCCTTTTTTTTAAAAATCTTGATCCCTTCAAAGGGCAAGGAATCACAGAAAACAACCAGTTTTGAGCAAAAATTATTACTAGGCCTTGCAGGAAAAATTGTATTTTCATGGCATTCGTGACTGGGTGACCGTGTCATACAGGAACGTATTGTATGCTAAAATGGGAACAAATACTGGTTTTAGTGGGGCCCCACTCCCAAAAAGGGCAGCAGTCCCGCATTTTAAAAACCCTACATGCACATAGATAGGGATTGTCCAGACAGGATAACCCTTTTAAGAGCTATTATCACAAGGCTGTTACAGGTAATGTAGTATTGCATGGCAGTTGTTAGTGGGTGACTATGTAATATATGTCCATATTGTGTACTGGAATGGGAGCAAGTACTGGGTCATAAGGCCATGCTCTTGAGCAGAGGTCACTATTCTTTAACATATTGATGCCCTTCATCTACAGATGGGACAAACATATTATGAACTATTATTGCTAGGCCATTGCAGAAAAAGTAGTATTACATGGCATTCAAGAATGGGTGACCATGTAATACATGACCATATTGTCTACTCAAATGGGTACCAGTCTTTGCATCTTCAGGGTCATAGCAGGCCCCACTCCTGACCAGAGGTCTCCAGTCCTTAACATCTATATAACCTACAAGTGTATGGATAGGGCTTGTCCATACGGGACAACCCTTTTAAGAGCTATTATCACAAAGTTGTTGCAGGAAATATAATATTACAGGGCATTTATGAATTGTCTACTAGAATTGGTACCAGTCTTTGCATCTACTGGATCATAGCAAGCCCCACTCTTGACCAGAGGTCTCCATTCCTTGACATTTATATACCCTACAAGGACATAGATGGACTATCCAGATGGGACAACCCCTTTAAGAGGCATTATTCACAAGGAAAGGTAATATTCCAGGGCATTCATGAATGGGTGACCATACTGTTGACTAGAATAGGTACCAGTCTTTGCATCTACTGGATCAAAGCAGGCCCCACTCTTGATCAGAGGTCTCCAATCCTTAACATCTATATACCCTACAAGGGCATGGATAGGGGTTGTCCATATGGCACAACCCTTTTCAGAGCTATTATCACAAAGTTGTTGCAGGAAATGTAATATTACAGGGCATTTATGAATTGTGTACTAGGATAGGTACCAGTCTTTGCATCTACTGGATCATAGCAGGCCCCACTCCTGACCAGAGGTCTCCAATCCTTGACATGTATATACCCTACAAGGACATAGACAGACTATCCAGATGGAACAACCCCTTTAAGAGGCATTATTCGGCTCTCGTGATCTTTCACTTACCATTGGTCTTGGTAAGATATCTTCTCGAAAGACAGTTTAAAGAATAAAAATCGGTCCTAAAAAATAACTTTTATTAAATAGACTACGATATATTTTAATATATCTAAAAAAACACACAAAAAACTGTGGGAGGCAAACAACAACCACATGGGTGGGACCAGAGTGATATATACAAAACCTGGCCCTATAAACCTAGTATACCCCTACCTAACTGAGAAAGATACAGGATAATCGCCCCGATAAGGGCGTTCCTGTCCGCAGCCTTGCCCTAATTCAAAAACCCTGTTATTCCTCATGGTCCCGTCCCGTCTTTCTCAGTTAGGTAAGGGTATACTAGGTTTATAGGGCCAGGTTTTTTATATCACTCTGGTCCCACCAATGTTGTTGTTTTTTGCCTCCCATAGTTTTTTTGTGAGTTTTTTTTGAGATAGACCATGATATATTTTAATATATTTAATAAAAGTTATTTTTTAGGACCAATTTTTCCTCTTTAAACTGTCTTTCATATACGCTGGTCAAGAGGTTTTGGTACTATTGGTAGGGATCTGCTAGGTACATTTGTTCTTAAGATATCTTCTCATTGAAAAAACTTGCATTGGATTCCACTACGGCCACCGCAAAGCTGATGATGCACCATGGCAGGTATCGCTAACGATAATTAATGCATTCGTTAGGAGAACTGAGCTTCCCTTGCAGAATCTATTTTTGTGTTGAGTAGATTTCTTGTTCCGCTTCCCTCATTTCTGGCTGAAGGCTGCAAATCTAAAGATAAGTGTCTGTTCTGCTACAAGGGACTTGTCAAATTGTTATGTCTCCAGCCTCGACGGCTGTATAAAAAGTGACGAGACACGGATGGATCTAAGCGTTTTCTCAGTTTTAGAGACAAGTGTGACCTTTATTTTGTAGCTGGAGACTTTTGAATTCTTGGTTCTGTTTGGTCTCTATCTATAGACGCTCCTCTGCCATTCAGATTAAGCCGCACGCTCTTCTTTATCTGAGAATGTAAAACTGCAAGGACGCCAGGCAGGAGGCGTCGGGAAGAGAGGCAAAAATAATTTGAAGTCGGAGGAATGGCTTGAAGATGATAACACTTTCGAATGAAAGATCTCGCTTTTCTTCCAAACCAACTTTTCCCTCCCGGTTAATTCCATTTAGCTTTAAACTTCCAGCATTGAGCGCGGGTTCGGGCCGTCGCACGGATGTTGCTTAGCAACATTTCACAAGGGGTAAGAGAATTGGTTTGGTCGGCACCCTGACAGATTGTGCTGTCTTCTGGAGGCATCACTTTAATTCTCTATTTAGTATTGTTGCTCGACGTGTGTAAATACGGCAACCATTAAAAGCCTGCGATTTAAACCTCCTTCGAAGGTCTCCAGGTAATGGGCATGTAGCCACTATTTCTACTGAGAGGGTGCAAAGGTCATAAAGGGGTATTCCATCATAAACATCCATGGTATAGCCACAGGATATGTCTAAAAGGGATTATACCATCCTAAAGTTTGAGGAGAGGTTAAAAGGGTTGTCTCACTACAAGGATGTTAAAGATCTTGCAAAAACAAGTCACTTTACAATATGTGTCCATTAACAAAAATGGTCCCTACAAAAAGTATGGGGAAAGATTATTTCAAGTGAAGCCCCCTCAAAAGACAAGGGGACATTCCCTTCGACTAGAGAAAAAAAGGATTCACTCTCCAGAGGAGAAAATCGTTCTTCACTGTAAGAACTGTGAATCTGTGGAATAGCTGCCTGAGGAGCTGGTCACAGCAGGAACTGTAGAGAGTTTCAAGAAAGGCTTAGATACCTACCTGGAACTAAAGAATATTAATGCGTATGTAGCTATGTAAAATTTTGGATCCTGGCTGGTGGAGGCTCTGTGGTCAGAGATACGGTCTCCACTGGAGCAGATTAGTTCTTGCCTTGTGGGTTTCAGGGCATTCACCAGTGGGGAGACTGGGCCTGAAATCCTTGTCTCTCTCCCTTTACCCACATTTTCCCCACCCTTGGTTGAACTTGATGGACACGTGTCTTTTTTCGACCGTACTAACTATGTAACTATGTAACAGTGTCCTACCTATTCCTAGATATACCCACTTGTATGGGCTACATCAGCTCCTCCGGTTGCTATAGCTACAGACCTGTTCCATCTCTCCTAATAGGTTGCCAGCGCTGGTCGCTGTAGCTACAGACCTGGTGTCCTCAGCAGCTCCTCACTCCAGGCTCGTAGAAGCCAATAAACACATCCCTGAATTCCAATATGAAAGTGAAAACGGGACTCCGGTATGATGAAACAATGTAGTGAGACGACCCCTTTAAAAGATTTGAACTTATTTAGTCTTGGGAAAAGACGGCTTGGGGGGGTGGGAGGGAGACATGATTAATTTCTATACGTACATAAATAGCCCCTACAAAAAGTATGTTGAAAATCTATTTCATGTAAAACCCCCTCAAAAGACAAGAGGACATTCCCTCCATCTGGAGAAAAAGGGATTCAACCTCCAGAGGAGAAAAGCCGCCTTTACCATGAGAACTGTAAATCTGGAATAACCTGCCTTTGGAGCTGGTCACAGCAGGAAATGGTGAGGGTCTCAAGAAAGGCTTAGATATCTACCTGAAACTAAAAAAATGTTAATATCTATGTAGCCGTTTAAAATTCTAGCTACGGTCTGATGGCAATTTTGGAAGCAGAAATGAAATATTCATTTAGGGCAGATTTGGTTCTGCCGTATGGTATCAAAGTCTTCATTAGTAGAGGAAACTAAGATGAAAAATTTCTTACTGTATAGCTGAGTACAAGCAATCACCTGTACTCGGAAAGGTCATTGAGGTGAATGGAGCAAGTGTGGTCACTTCTTGATTCTGGGGGAAAAAAAAGTTCTTTTTTTTTTTTTTGGAGGGTGGGGGGGGGGGGGGTTGCTTGTGATAGGTGAGAGTCCCCTGAGGTGGGACTACACCTATTACACATTAATGACATATCCTATTGATATGTCTTCAGTGTGTGAGATGGCAAAACTCAAATGTTAGATAGGTGTGGACTTATAGGGTCACTGAATCCCCAATAAATGTTCCTCTTGGTGAAACCTGAACCTCTCAATTATTTATGGTATATGTCATGGCTAGGCCATAGATCTTTATGATGAGCATACATCTTTATAAGGTATCTTTGGAACATTTTGCTTTTCATTTGGACATACTATAAAACAGAAGGTTCAGTTGTGGCCACCAAAACAGGTTTCTTCTGCCTTCCAGAGGGCAGAAAAGTTATATTAAGCCAAACTAGTCTATAGCCCTGACTCTTTAGGAATAGTAAGTGTCAACAATTGCCATTCTCCTGATTAGTTTTGGATTCTTCCATGGCAAAAATCCCTATAATTTTGTTCTAATGAAAATTTTTTTAGCATTTGAATTGTAATTTTACCCTGTAATGCATTATAGGAAAATTAACTCCACACCCTTAGTGGATGTAGACTTTTCTGGATTAACACTATAGAGTTATTATGCTACAGTGTTGAACTTAGTGGACCATCAAGTCCGACCTATAGGGATCATCAAGTCCGACCTATAGGGACCATCAAGTCCAACCTACGGGGACCATCATGTCCAACCTAAGGGGATCATCAAGTCCAACCCATAAAAACCATCAAGTCCAACCTATATAGACCATCAAGTCCAACCTATAGGGCTCATCATGACAACCCATAAGGACCATCAAGTCCAACCTATAGGGCTCATCATGACAACCCATAAGGACCATCAAGTCCAACCTATAGGGACCATAAAGTTCCCAACCAGGGGTCTGCCCCATAGGAACTTTAAAGTCCAACCTAAAATTGGGGACCTAAAAACCATGGGCCTGACAACCTATAGGGATCTTTAAGTCCAACCCATAGAAACCATTAAGCCCAACATATAGGGACCATAAAATCCAACCTATAGGGTCCATCATGACAACCTATTTAGACCAGCAAGTCCAACCTTTAGGGATCATCACGTTCAACCCATAGAAACCGTCAAGTCCAACCTATAGGGTCCATAAAGTCCAACCTACAGGGACCATCATGACAACCTATATTTTACTATGGACCATCAGCCATGCATACTGTCAAGTCAGAGGATGGACTGATGAAGAGGAAGAAAGACCTGCAGTTTTGACGTCTGATAATGCTCTATGCTATGTAATGCTACAAGACTTCTCAGTGGTCACATAGCGGCAGAATATCAATCTTCCACCATAACCAGTGACAGGAATTGCAAAGGACTTTATTTTGGGGTCATCTCACAGCAAATTAATTATATGTCAAAATGTATCTGGTGAGACGCCCTTTAATTTACCAAACCAATGAGCAGTTATAAGACTTGTCTCAGAAACATATTAGACGAGGCTTGCTCCGATTAGCCCGTATAGTTTGCATGGTTTTTGGAAAAATTGCGCCTTGTAAACTGAGACGCTAAATATAACAACAATCACGGAGGGGACCGGCGTTGTTTGCGATTCTTTTGCTCTTTATGTTCTATGAAGACGCCGGTAAACAGAAACCACATGAATCTGATCTGTTGTTCCTAATAATAGAGCATTTTATTACTTGGTACCTTGAGAGTGAAGTTGGAGATCTGTGGTAACCAGATCTCATATGCAGCTGGCGACAGCGTTTATTGCTTTTGCAGTTCCTGTGGGTATTGACGTTGGTGGGTAATACAAAAAAAATTGGTCATTTATAGAACAGGAAGACTAAACTTTACTATGGAATTATTTATGTATTTTATTCAATTGTATTGCGCCATCTTATTCCACCAAAATCCAATATCAGCAGCACACTACTAACACTAAAAACTATCAAAAGGCACATAGGTATTTTTGGAAAAGCTTAGAATACATGAACATTTTTTGAGGTTCTTAGTTCACATTTTTGATCAAAACTGCTTAAGCCCACCTCCCAAACCGCAAGGCGACCTCAATACAGGTGGGAACCTACACTAACGTTACCTCTCTTTAGGGCCTGTTCAGACCCCCACACTTCAGGGAGTGAAGGCTCCAGCTACAAGGTACTCTGCATTGATTAAAAAACCTGTGCAGGTGGGTGGAGTTCGAAAAGCCAACGAGGGGGCAACCGCTCCCCCATATGAACAGTCTAGAAAACAATATTTGGTTTTGCACATCCCCAAAACTTTTTTGAAAAAAAAAAAATGAGCATAGGTGCACACTGGTGTGGCAGCAATACACAAACACAATCCAATATCAGCAGCACACTACTAGCACTAAAAAACTATCAAAAGGCACATAGGACCAGGGGACCACACGACATAAAGAGGGATTTCCAGCACAGCATGTGCCTTTGGATGGGCCAATTACTGTAAAGTAAGCAACTTTCAAAATACATGTTATTAAAAAATATGTATGCTTTACCTAATACAGTTCTTTTTTGCTCCTTCAACGTGCTCTCTTGTCGGCTTGGTAATTAACCACCACTGTGTGCTTGCAGCGGTGGCCAGTAATGCAGTGTTACTGTGATGCGAATTTTTGCTCATTTGTACTCTCCCTGTCCCCAGGCCAGGCACAGGAACTTATTCTCAGACCGTCTTTGATATCACTGTATTACTGGCCATAACTGAATGCACACAGCAGTGGTCTGTAACCAGGGAGACAAGAGAGCAATATGCCTGTATTAGGTAAAGCATACATACTTTTTAATAACATGCATTTTGAAAATTGATTATTTTATAGTAATTGGCCCTTCCAGCAGCGCGTGATGTTGTGGGAATACCCTTTTAAAGATAACTCAGAATGTTCTGGTATTTGCAAAAAGTTTTCCCTAGCACAGTGATTAATCATAGTCTTGAGAAAAGACGGCTTCGGGGGGGACATGATTAATATCTATAAATGGTCCCTACAAAAAGTATGGGGAAAAATTTTATTTCAAGTGAAGCCCCCTCAAAAGACAAGGGGACATTCCCTTCGGCTGGAGAAAAAAGGATTCAATCTCCAGAGGAGAAAAGTGTTCTTCATTGTAAGAACTGTGAATCTATGGAATAGCCGTCTGAGCAGTTGGTCACAGCAGGAACAGTAGAGAGTTTCAAGAAAGGCTTAGATACCTACCTGGAACTAAAGAATATGAATGCGTATGTAGCCATGTAAAATTCTGGATCCTGGCTGGTGGCGGCTCTGGGGTCAGAGATGGGGTCTCCCCTGGAGCAGATTGGTTTTTACCTGGTGGGTTTCAGGGCATTAACCAATGGGGAGGCTGGGCTTAAAATCCTTGTCTCCCTCCCTTCAACTACATTTTATCACCCTTGGTTGAACTTGATGGACACGTCTTTTTTTCAATCGTACTATGTAACTATAGTCAATAGATGGGATGTGGACCTCTAGAACCAAAGGGCTACAACCACTTTGGATTTTGTCATCATAGTCACTGACTTCATATCTGAAAACATGCTGCAGTCCTGGGTCAAAGATGAAAAAATCAAAGGAGCCCCTGCCCTTTATCTAGCACTGCAACAACTTTGCTGTAAGCACTGGTCACAATCCTAGTTGTTGAACCCCCACCAATCAGATATCCTGCCCATGTAGCATCAGTGTCTATGGTGGGAATACCACTATGATTATAATAGTTAGACTGCAGGTCATTATTTTCTTCTTTGTACTTCTCTTTCCTTACATTGGATAATTATTTTCTAGCATTGTCTGATAATTCAGAATATTATATAATCTCCCATCTAATAGATGCCATTAAAGAGGTGTTCCTATCTCGCACTTTGGTGTCAATTGGATATGCCATTAAAGTGTGATAGGTATAGTACCACCTATGGGACCTACATCTATTTTTGGGAACGAGCCCCCAAAAGTCTCTGTTCAGAATGGAGAGTTGGTCAGACTTGCTCACAACACTCCATTCTGTTCTATGGGAGTTCTGAGTATGGCCGCTCCCCTGTATTGGGAACTCCCATAGATCAGAATGGAGAACACAGCGCTCCCCTGAACTGGGAACTTCCATAGAGCAGAATGGAGAACACAGCACTCCGCTATACTGGGAACTCCCATAGATCAGAATGAGGAAAACAGCCCTCCCCTGTACTGGGAACTCCCATAGAACAGAATGGAGAACGCAGCACTCCACTATACTGGGAAATCCAATAGATCAGAATGGAGAACACAGCGCTCCCCTGTACTGGGGACTCCCATAGAACAGAATGGAGAACACAGCGCTCCCCTGTACTGGGAACTCCTATAGAATATAATGGAGAGAACACAGCGCTCACCTGTACTGGGGACTCCCATAGAACAGAATGGAGAACACAGCGCTCCCCTGTACTGGGGACTCCCATAGAGCAGAATGGAGAACACAGTGCTCCCCTATACTGGGAACTCCCATAGATCAGAATGGAGAACACAGCGCTCTCCTGTACTGGGGACTCCCATAGAACAGAAGGGAGAACACAGCGCTCCCCTGTACTGGGGACTCCCATAGAACAGAATGGAGAACACAGAGCTCCCCTGTACTGGGAACTCCTATAGAATATAATGGAGAGAACACAGCGCCCCCCTGTACTGGGAACTACCATAGAACAGAATGGAGAACACAGGGGCTCCCCTGTTTCTGGGACTCCATAGAACAGAATGGAGAACACAGCGCTCCCCTGTACTGGGGGCTCCCATAGAACAGAATGGGGAACACAGTGCTCCCCAGTACTGGGAACTACCATAGAACAGAATGAATAACACAGCGCTCCCCTGTACTGGGGACTCCATGGAACAGAATGGAGAAAAACAGCACTCCCCTGTACTGGGAACTCCCATAGAGCAGAATGGAGAACACAGTGCTCCCCTATACTGGGAACTCCCCTAGATCAGAATGGAGAACACAGCGCTCTCCTGTACTGGGGCCTCCCATAGAACAGAAGGGAGAACACAGCGCTCCCCTGTACTGGGGACTCCCATAGAACAGAATGGAGAACACAGTGCTCCCCTGTACTGGGAACTCCCATAGATCAGAATGGAGAGTTGAGTATAAGAGTCTCTTTCTAAACATAGACTTTCAGGAGCCCGTTCCTGAAATTGGTGGGACCTACACTCATACCACTTTGATGGCATATTGTCTGCGAGATGTGAACATCTCTTTAATTTTAATTATGAGGGGAGTTCCCATGAAGACATTTCCACTGTCTAGATTGGATCATAGCTAGCTATAAGCCAACCGTGTTACAGAATGAGGAGGCCAGCGCTTGTAGCCCTCCTCCCCTTTAATTTCTATGGGCGTTCCGAATATAACTGAGTAAGAGTGCTCGGCTAGCCTCGGAAATGAATATGAAGGACGGCCCTCCTCATTCTCTGATACGGTTGCCTTGTAGCTAGGATGGATCCAACCAGTAAGGCGGTAGTGCCTTCATGGGACCTCCGCTTTCGAGGACTTTGTTGCATGTAGAAGGCTGTTATATCTATATCTATAATACTTATATATGTTTTTTCTCTTGTTCATAACATTATTGCTTCAGACAGACAAAACAAAGGTAAGTGATCACATTCTGCACAAAAAAGCACAAAAAGTTTTATGAAAATATCAGAGAGTCCACAACACAATGGAAACTTACCTTGATGAGAATTGGATGACTGTTTCTAAATAAATCCACTTATTTGCTGATCCTGCTGTTTCCCCGGTGTTATCGTTGGCTCCTTCGGATTGGGATTTGTATTTTAGTGCCATAAGGTGTCCAGCCAGCTGTATTTTACTACCTCTAGCATTATGCCGGCTCTTGTGCAACAGCCGCAGATTTTCCTTCAGGATCTATTTGTTACCTATAAATTAAAATGAAATAAAATATATAGGGTCATAAGTCAGTAAGAAAGTAACTCACGGAGAATTGGAGACCTTGGTGAAGCCTAGAAGTAAGTCTATAAGATGATGTAGCATGGTTACGGGCAGAAGTGGGAACTGTAGCCCCTCGTTCTGGCAATTGTAAAGGGTCACAGTGGTTGAACTTCCACCATTGTAACATGATTTACATTTTACCAATATGGCGGTCATCCCTTTTGGAAATGACTTTGGAGCCTAAAGGGGTGATATACACATAACCTTAATAACCTTAATTAAAAAAGGCACATTACATGGCTCAGAATAGAAAATATGACTTGAGGAACGCTACATCCCATAGGTGTCACAGCAGAGTCCTAGCTGTCATCAGTCATCTATTAACCGTTTCAGGGCCCCATACCGCCAAATGAAATGGTTCCCCCACCCATTATTAGCTCCTATTTTTTAACATGTCAGTGGGCCCATTTTTGATTAGGGCCCCTGACAGGAGTACTGCCCGTACTGTCTTATTGGCAGTCCTGTCCTAGCTTATAAACCTTTTTGAATATATTTAAACTTCAGTGGAGCAACCAAGGCGTATAAGTCTCTACACACTTACATGATGCCTCTCCCTTATGAGGGATGTTACCCTTTTAAGCTTACTTATATCTAGAGCCTTTTACCCAGCCAACTAGTATTCTTTTCTGCACTGATGAAGGGCAAACATCATGAAACATCTGTCTGCAGATGAATTTATGGTTGGCATTATTTCCATTCACATTGCACGGCTCAGGGAGTCGAAAATGAATTGAGGAACGCTACCTCCTATAGGTGGAGCTTCAGAGTCCAATCTCATGTCCCCTTAATGGATATCCGCCTCAACACTCCTACATGGTGCCGCTCCTTAATAAGGAACGTTACCCCTTTCAAACTACACCTAGAGCCTCTCACTTAGTTAATCAGTATTCTTCTCTGCGCTGATGAGGGAGAAACACTGTGAAACATCTGTTTGCAGATGAATATCTGGTTGGCATTAATTCCATTCACGTTGCAAGGCTCAGTGAGTCGGATGTGAATTGAGGAACTCTACATCCAATAGGTGGAGCTGCAGAGTCCTAGCTCATTTCCCATGAGCCTTTTGAATATATTTCAATTTCAGTGGAGCAACTAATGGCGTATCCGCCTCCACTTTCCTAAATGGTGCCGCTCCTTAATAAGGAACATTACCCCTTTCAAACTACAACTAGGGCCCCTCACCTAGTTAACCGGTATTCTTCTCTGCACTGATGAGGGAGAAACACTGCGAGATGAATATTTTGGTTTGGGATTAATCCCATTCACATTGCAAGGCTGAGTGAGATGGATGTGACTTGTGAAACGCTACATCTAAAAGGTGACATAACAGAGTCCAAGCTCATTTCCTTTGAACTTTTTTGAATACATTTAAAATTCAATGGAGCAAGCAAAGTGTATAAGTCTCCACACTGCTACATGTTGCCTCTCCCTAATGAGGAACTTTACCGCTTTTGAGCCATGTATATATCCTCTTTAGACCAGCAGTATTCTGCTCTGCACTGACGAGGAGAAAAGACCCTTAAAGGGGTTGTCTCACTACAAGGATTGCTGCTTTTTATGTTAAAGATCTTGTAAAAACAAGTCACTTTGCAATATATGTCCATTAACAGTGTCCTACCTATTCCTAGATATCCCCTCTTGTATGAGCTGCTTCAGCTCCTCAGGTCGCTATAGCCACAGACCTGTTCAATCTCTCCTGATAGGCTGCCAGCACTGGTCGCTATAGCTACACACCTGTTTGATGTCTTCTGATAGGCTGCCAGCGCTGGTTGCTATAGCTACAGACCTGTTTGATCTCTCCTGATAGGCTGCCAGCACTGGTTGCTATAGCTACAGACCTGTTCAATATCTCATGATAGGCTGCCAGCACTGTTTGCTATAGCTACAGACCTGGCTCCTACTGCAGCCTAGTAGAAGCAGTAAACCGTCATGAATTAAAAATAAAACCCAAAGAAAAGGACGGGGTGAGATGAATCCGTGATTTAGACAAACCTTTAAACAACTTTTTGCAGTGACTGCTGGTTGGAATGAACCATTCCATTGCAATGCTCGTGGTTGGATGTGATTAGGAAACTAATACAAAGAGGGTGCTGCAGAACCCGGGTCTTAAAACCATAGTTCTTGAATAATAAAGTTTCAGGGGACAGTAATTTTGTATCCACACTCCTACATGGTGCCGCTCCTGAATGAGGAACATTACCTCTTTTGAACTACAATTAGGCTCTGTCTACACTGCACAAAAAAAACGTCCGTTTTTTCAGTTTTTTCGTTTCTAAAAACGCTGGAGAAAATTTCTGTAATCATTCCCATAGACTTAATGTAAAACCCTCCTGCTGTCTAACGGGGTTCTTTTTTCTGCTGTTTTTTTTTTTTCTGGTCTTTTGCAAATGCTCTAAAAAACGCCAGGCCGGGCAGAAAATTTACTAAAGGGTCTATGGAAAAACGCCGGACGTTTTTGCGCGTTTTTGCTGGTTTTTTGCCCCAATTTTCAATGAAAACCCTCCCCAAGACCCAAATTACACCTATAAGGGGTGGTAACAAGGTTTAATTCTTTTCAAATTTGCATACAAATGTCTGTGTTCCTTGTCTGTACCATTTTAATAAAAAGATCGTGCTTTTGGTCGCTAACGATTTTTTTCGCAATTCATATTTTTTCGCTAAAAATACGTTTTTTTTTTTTTTAAAATTTGCGCGCTAAATTTTTATCTCGCTTGTGACGATAAAAAAATTTTTTTTTTTTACGGATTTTGGTACTAAAAATTTTTTTCTTAAATTTATTAGCGCCAAAAAAATGTTTTTTCGCTTCTGCGCTAAAAAAAACAGGTTTTTTTTACGGATTTTAGCGCCAGAATCCATTTTTTTTTTTGGATTTTGGCACAAAAATCCTTTTATGAACATTTTTTGGCGCTAATAAAGTTTTATCGCTTTTAGCACTAAAAAAAACGTTTTTTTTTGATTTTTTGTGTCAGAAAACCCTTTTTTTTTGAATTCTGGCACCAAATACGTTTTTTAAGGGTTTTGCCACTAAAAAATTTTTTACTGAACAATTTTGGGCTAAATAAAAGTTATTCGCTTTTGGGGCTAAAATACTTTTTTTATGGATTTTAGCGCCGAAAAACCCTTTTTTTTTTCGGATTTTTTCACTAAAATACTTTATGAACATATTTTGGCGCAAAAAAGTTATTTTATGGATTTTGGGGCTAAAATTGATTTTTACAGATTTTGGCACTAATAAGTTTCAGCTTTTGATGCAAAAAAATAAATTTTTTTCGGGTTTTTTGGGGCCCGAATTCTTTTTTTACGGATTTTGGTGCTAAACTCTGTATTTTTACAGATTTTGGCACTAAAAAAAGCATCTAGCTTTTAACGCAAAAAATACGTTTTTTTTTGGATTCGCCCCCCAGTTTGTTTTTTTAGGTTTTTGGTGCTAAAAGCGTATCTTTACAGATTTTGGCGTTAAAAAAGTGATCTTGCTTCTGACACTAAAAATTTTTTTTTACGGAAATTTTACGCCAATAATGCGTTTTTTTGGGGGATTTTCCGCTAAAATTCTTTTCTTTACAGATTTTGAGCTAATAAGTTAAAATTCTGTATGAAAAAATAATGTGGGTTTTTGTGGTTTGGTGCAAGAATCTGGTGCAAAAATTTAATAAAGCGGGTCGCAGCAGCACACAAAGGAAAAAAGTCTAAAAAATGGAAACATGATCAAAAGGGAAAGTGATTACTTAACATGTTAACTCTCCTTTGGGGTGTATTTAATCCAATGGCTTAATTATGCATCTTTTAAAAAGCGAGCAAAGCCCCCAAAAAAAATAAAAAACGCGCCAAAAAAACGGCTTTTTTTTTCAGCTGTTTTTGACAGGCAGTGGACAGAAAACTCAGTTTTTAAAAATTTTAATTTTTTCAGGTCGTTTTTTTCCATGAGGGGAGACGGGCCCTTACACCATAATATATGTCCTGTCTGCAGTGATTATAACATAGACACTGTTGCATTTATAAGCGAATGTGTATACTAATGCATCTCAAAAAATTAGAATGTCATTGAAAAGATCATTGATAGCAATACTTGAAGTTCATATGGGAATCTAAAATATCCCCCAGCTTTGTTTGTGCGGTATCCAAAATTTTAAAATTAATCAAAAGTGTTTTTGCACTACAAAACCCCAAAAAACAAAAGATATTTCCCAAAATGCATGTATCCTTTCTCCTTTTTTTTTGAAAGGTTTGGCAAACCGTTTTAAAACTTGGTATAATCTATCAAAAAAGATATTTTCTATTGGGTTTTACCTTTTAGCATCTTTGTTTTGTAACACCCCCCTTTTATAAATTTTTCAAGTATTATAACAAACACCCATTTAAAAATATTAATACCCATCTTTACTGTCAGTACTAAAATAACCCCTTTAATTTTGTGATTATTCTAATATTCGGAACGGGTCTTAGCAAGTAGAGTAGTGTTCTGAAATATCAAAGGGCAGGGTTCATTGCGCAGCCAAAAACAAAAACTATTGGAAAAAAATACGAGTGCCCCCACACGTGAGCACATGTCCCCCGAATTTATAAAAAAAAGCCCTTGTTTTTCAGTTAGACATTGAGATTCTACCAGAAAATATAAGGGCACAAGCTTATGGAAGACTACATTAGAAATTGCTGAACTTTTTTTCCGTATTAAGAACTTTAGAACTTTTGACTAAATTTTTTAATTTCCTATCAAAGTAAAATAGAAAACCCCCCTTTAAAATTATATGGGCCCTTTCCCAGTATGAATTACAATTTTAATAAAATTTACATTTGTTGATCTTTTTAAACCAAAAAAAATTAGGGGCTAAGTAGGAATTCGAATGCGAAATTTTTTTTTTTCCCTTGGCACCCAAAAAACCCAGTTCAAAATAGAATAGAGAAGAGTGTAAAAACGACATTTAATAAGTTTTTTTGGCCATTACAAGCCCCTTAAAACCCGCCAAATTTTTCTTTTCAAAGTTCGGGCCCCTTACCCCTCTATGCTAGCCCCCGGGGCGCCGCCGCTTTCCCCCGCCGCCGCCGATCGTTGGGGTTTTAAAAGCCGTTTAACCATGGTTACCAATGGGTTTAACCCTTGGGCCTTAGGGGGGGCCTTAGGGAACCTTGGCGACGGACCCGGGGGGGCGGGAATAAAATGTATGTGCGTCCCCGGGAAACCCAAACAGTTAGATGCTTCAGAGGACCCAGAGGGGTTTCCCCCAAAGTAATCGTCCCCCCCGCATCAGGTTTGGGGCTTTTGTGCGCCCCCGGGAGTCCCAACGGGGGGGGTTTTGGGCGCGTCATCACGCCCCCCCGGGCGGCCGGGGGCCTGGTGAGGGCACCCCCACGAAAAAAGCCCGGGACCCGGGCGCCCAGCGGCAGGGAGCAAAGGGTCAGGAAAGGGGCTGTCGGGTTTTAAACTTTTAATTAGCGCTATTCATTTTTGGGGGGTTTATTATCTATTGTTATATGTGAAAGGGAGGGAAATGTTTTTTTTTTAACTAGTTATATGTGCAGGGGGGGGGGGATTATCATATTTTTATATTTTGGCAGGGAGGGGGGCTATTACTACGTAAATATGTCCCGGGGGAGGGGACTATTATCTACTTTTCATATTTGCAGGGGGGGGCTTTTATCAATTTTTATATTTCAGGGAGGGAGGGGCTATTATCTACTTTTTTATGGGGCACGGGAGGGGGACTATTATCTATTTTTAATATGTGTAGGGGGGGGGGCTTTTTTTCTACTGTTTTTTGGAAAGGGAGGGATCCCAATTAAAACTGTTATTTTGTGCAGGGAGGGGGGTTTTAAATCTACTTTAAAATGTGAGGGGGGGGGCTATTAATCCTTGTTAAAATTGTGCAGGGAGGGATGCTAAAAATCAAATTTTATTGTCCCGGGGAGGGGGGCTATTTTTTTTCTATTATATGTGCAGGGGGGGGGGGCTTTTTATCTATTGTTATAGGGTGCGGGGAAAGGGGGGCTATTATCTATGTTATATGTCCCGGGAGGGGGGGCTATTTTTCTACGGCTTGGCTATGTCCCAGGGGGGGGGGCAAATTATTACGGTTATATGGGGCCCAAGGGAGGGGGGCAAATTATCTTTTGTTATATTGTGAAAGGGAGGGTTTTGGCTATTATTTAAATTGTTATTTTTTTTGTGAAAGGGAGGGGGGTTTATTTTCTACTTTAAATAGGGTGCGGGGGAGGAATGCTTTTAAATCTACTGTTTTATGGGGCAGGGAGGGGGGGTATTATCTTTTTTATTATATGGGAGGGGGGGGGGGCCTTTTTATCTATTGTTATATTTTTGGGGGGGAGGGGGGCTATTATCTACTTTTAAATTGTGCAGGGGGGGGGGGGCTTTTAATTATTTGTTTATGTGCCTGGGGGGGAGGGCTGAAAATTTTACTGTTTTATTTTGGAGGGGGGGAAAGTTTTTAAACTACTTTTAATATGTGCCGGGGAGGGGGGCTATTTTCACCCTTTTATTTGTGCAGGGGGGGGGGGCTATTTTTTCCTGTTTATATTTTTGGCAGGGGGGGGGGGCTTTTTAAAATTCTTCTATTTATGTGCAGGGGGGGGGGCTATTATCACTGTCTATTTGAAAAGGGGGGGGGTTTTAATCTACCTTTTTATATGTGCAGGGAGGGGGGCTATTTTTCCCCTTATTTTATGGTGGGGGGGGGAAAGCTATTATCTATTTTTTATTGTGCAGGGGGGGGGCTATTATCTACTGTTATATGGGGCCAGGGGGGGGGGCTGTTTTTCTACTGTTAAAAGGGGCAGGGAGGGGGCTTTTTCTATTTTTAATGGGGCAGGGGGGGGGGCTTTTTTTAATCTATGTTATATTTTGCAGGGGGATGCTTTATTATTTTTTTACAATGTCCAGGGCGGGGGGCAATTATCTACTGTTATATGTGCAGGGGGGGGGGGCTTTAATTTTACTTTTATATGTCGGGGAAAGGGGGGGTTTTTTACTACTTTTTATATTTTGCAGGGAGGGATGTTAAATTTTTCTACGGTTATATGTGCAGGGGGGGCCTATTATCTACTGTTATATGTGCGGGGGAGGGGGGCTATTAATCTATTTGTTATTGTGCAGGGAGGGGGGTATTACCCTACTTTTTATATGTGCAGGGGAGGGATCCCAAATTATCTACCTGTTTAGGGGTTGAAGGGGGGGGGCTATTATCCTGTTTAAAATTGGGGCGGGGAGGGGGGGGTTTTTATTATGTTATATGTGCAGGGGAGGGGGCTTTTTAAATTCTACGGGTTATTGGGGGAAGGGAGGGATGCTTTTAAATTAGGGGTTTATGTGCAGGGGGGGGGGCAATTATCAAAATTGTTTTTATTTTTGCAGGGGGGGGGGCGATTTCTACTTTTTTATATGTCCCAGGGGAGGGGGGGCAAATTTTATCTACTGTAATATGTGGGGATAAAAAAGGGGGGGGGGGGGCAATTATTTTATGTTATTGTGCAGGGGGGGGGGGTTTATTATCTACGTTTATAGTGCAGGGAGGGGGCAAATTTTTAACTTTTATTGTTCCCGGGAAAGGGGGGCTATTATCTATTTTTATATTTTTCCGGGGAGGGGTTTATTTTTCTACTTTTAAATTATGGCAGGGGGGGGCGAAGGGGCGGAATTTTTATCTACTTTTAAAATTGTGCGGGGAGGGGGGCTATTATCACGCATAGGGTCCCAGGGGGGGGGCTATTATCTATTTAATTTAATCGTGCGGGGGGGCTAAAAAATTATACCCCCATATGGTGCTGTGGGCCTATTCTACCAAACATATGTGCTGTGAGGCCTAAAAGCTACCTAAATATACACGTGCTGTGGGGCCTAAAAGGCAAACAAAAAAACCCCCTTTGCTGGGGGACCAAAACCTCCTTCCCCCTGCGGGGGAAACCTAAACATCCCAAAATTACCTGCGGGGGGGGACCTAAACCTGCCCAAAATACCGTTTGGGGGACCTAACCCTGCCTAAAAACCCCAACTGGGGGATCCAAAAATTGCCTTTTATCCCCTCTGGGGGGTTTTTCAAAACCTCCCCAAAGAACCTGCGGGGGGACATATAAAACTACACACCAAACCAAACTGGGAGAAATAAAAAGTATATATCCAAACCTTCTGGGGGGGGGGGTTTAAAACCCCTTAACTAAACCCTTTTCCTTCACTGCGTTTGAATTTGGGTAACAGTCTTTAACCCGGGGTTTTTAAAGGCCCAGTTTAAAAGTCATTTGGGCTAAGATTAGCAATCCCCGAACCCCGGGCGGATTTACCCTAACCCAAAAAAATTTTGGCCTTAACCCTCAAAGGCAATGCCCCAAAAACATGTGAAAAAGGCTTTAAATGGGCGGGAAAAATAAAAGAAAAGCCATTAAATAGCATTTTCCTAGTGAATAAAAAACTATGGTACTGACCCCTGCTTGGGGGACCACAGGTCCCAGAAATCCCTTTTGCTGGGGCGCCTCTTGTTTTATGTAGAAAAAAAGGGTGGGGAGCAGCAAATAAATTTCAAAATTTTTCCCTTTTTTTTTTAAACATCCCCATCCCAAAAAATTAAAAAAATTTAAATTTTGATAATTATCAAAACTAAAAAAAATTAAAGATTTATTTTTAATAAAAAATTGTTTTTTCATAAAAAAAATATAAAAAAAATTTATAATACCCCAAAAATATAAAAATATGTCCTATAAAGCGATTTAAAATTCAGAGAATCAAAACTAATTTTACAATTTAAAAAACCCACTGATGTTGGGTTTAGATTTTTTTTAAAATTTTTAAATACATTTTAAAATTTTAAAAGTATTTTTGTTTCTTTCCCCTTTATTTACATACAACCAAAAAAGCCAGCCAGCAAAAGGGATTTTCGGGGACCTGTGGTTTCCCCAAAAAACAAGACCCCCTACATTTTTTTCTTTTTCACTGCATGCTATTCTAATGACTTTTGTTTATTTCCAGGGCCTATCTATAGCCTTTATTTCATGTTTGGCGCGAATTTCCCAAGGGGCCCCAAAATTTTTATTTTGCGCCCAAAAACACAAAGGGGGGGTCATGAACAGCTAGGGGGAAATATTTGGTTTTTTAAAGGCTCGGGACAAAAAAGACACCAAAAAAGGCTCCCCACTAAGGGGGTTTCTTCAGAAAAGGGTGGAAATTTTATTGGTCCCCCTTTCGGGGCAAAGGGGAAATTAAGGCTCTGATGGGAAACTTTCAAATACCCGGTTTGGGAAAGTAAGGGAAAGGGTCAGTGGTACATTGGGGCGGCTTTCCGGGGGTAGGGGACTAATCACATTAGGCGCGCCTGACATTTACCAGGTTGACCCCCGATAGAAAAGAGGGTTTTATAGAAGCCCGCAGAAATTTTGGTTTCAGCATAAAAACCAGGGCCTTTTTAAAAAGAAGGGGAAGACGTCGCCTATTTGGTTCCCCATTTCCCATGGGGTTGTTAAAATGTTATGGCTTGTAGAAAGCCTTGTTTTTTTTACAATTTTTTTAGTTTGGGACAGATGCTACTATGGTCCAGGCACGGGTGCACCAAAAACAAAAAAATTTGGATCTTTAAACTTAACATTTACAGAGTCTTTTTTGTTTTTTTTTTCGTTTTTCCAAATAAGAAAATAAAATAAAATGTGTTTATAAAAAAAAAAAAAAAAAAAAGACACAGGCGAAGAGCAATGAACTTTAGACTCCATTCATAATCACACAAAATCTACTTTCATACATTCAGGCGCATTATACACTGAATATAAGGAAAGCAATAATTCACTTTGAAGCGCCTTCCTTCAAAGTTTGCCGCATTACACTCTATGCCCATACAAAGTTTGGCGCATTGCATGGAGCTTAATGCGGCGAACTTTGTATGGGCATAGAGTGTAATGCGCCGAACTTTGAGAGAAGTTTGGCGCATTAAGCTCTATGTAATGCGCCAAAAATCTTCCTACTGTCGTATTCTACACTCTTCTATATCTATTTAGAACTGGGTTATCGGCGCCAAGTATAAAAAAAAATAAGCATTCGAATTCATACATGTCGCCCATAGTCCTGGAGAAAGCCTTTAATTTTCATTGATATTCTAATTTTTTGAGATGCACTAGTATGTTCTTTATCGACGGAAGGCTCCTCAGAAGTTTGTCCTCCGCTGGGTCCAAGGAACCTCAATCCAATTCCGCCAGTCTATATGATTTACAATGAGCCTAGAAGCCCACGAAGGGTTAAACCAGTCTGGGTAATACGGAGTCGGTTTTCCTGTCGGCCGTATTGATAACAGATCATCTAAATCATCCACGGTTTGGTTACAATGCAATCCCTTCTCAGTCATTCCTTCCCTGCCCTGAAGTCTTTGTATTATTACAAATTGCCAAATGTAAATGTGACCATTTATCTCCTATGCTTTGCGGCGATCAATCCTCAGTACAATAGACAAGCGCCATCTGTGTGCTGGGACTATGGGGGTGATGTCGCCTTACCCACGTATTCCCTTGCACATCTCTCGCCGTTCGCCACGGTGCATGCACTTTAATTGATTCAGGTGAAGCCTATTCATGTAATGCGACGCCGCATCAAACACTGCGCTCTGATGATATCAGTCTTCCCAGGTTTATTATGCAAAGAAGACAATTATAATATAGGAAAGAATCCAGTCCTGACAGACGGCTCCGAAGAGTGAATTATAGCGATGTATTCCCTGCCGCTCGCACCCAGGGCTGTCATGGGGTATCGCATGTGTCTGCAGAATCCTTCTCACTCAGCAAATTGCAGAAAACCATTGTATTAGCTCAGCTGCATTCAGTGAGATGCGCTTGGTAGGACAAGGGAGTAAAACATGGGTGCACTGAGAGGGTGGTGGGCTCATGGGTATTAACAGTATTATGGGCTCCTGGGCACAGCAGGGCAGTGGGCCCTGCCCAAATCCATGACATCACATCAGACCATGCCTCTAGCCACGCCCAAATGTGACACCATATGAGGGCTATGCCCCAACCACCACTAAGCACACCCATATTATCTCACCTCCTATGTCGGGATATCCCACTCACCTCTTATAGGCAGCCCGTGGCCTACAAGACTAATTGGCACAGCAAGGAGCCTATGGCTCCCTACTCCACTAGGGTTTTTAACTGCTTGTATGTTCTTAGAACACAAAAAGTAAAATAAGCAGCGCCCTGGATTCCCATCACATACATTCACTTCCTATGGCCCCTATGCTTGTGGGACAGCCTGTTGGCTACAAGACTAACTGGCAGGGTTGGGAGCAAATGGCTCCCTACTCCATGGTTTTTAAATTATTGTATGTTCTAAGAACACCGACATAGTAAAAAAATAAGCAGCCCCCTGGATTCCCATCACATACATTCACCATCTATGGTTCCCTATGCTTGGGGGACAGTCTGCGGGCTACAAGACTAATTGGCAGGGCAGGTAGCCAATGGCTCCCTACTCCATGGTGTTTAAAGGGAACCTGTCACATAAGTTATGCCCCCCTTGCTGAGGGCAGCACAAGTTAGTGTCAGACCTGCTGTTTCCAGCACTGTGTCCCTTATTCTGTAAGATGCTGTAGCTTTATAGAATTAAATGCTCAAATCTCATTCATGAGCATGTGTTAGTCCTGCCCACCAAAGGCTAGCCCCGCCCACCTGGCAGATAGTCACATGTTTCTACCTATTCAAAGTAATAGGTTTATCAGTTGAGGTGGGCGGGGCTAGCCTTAGGTGGACAAAGTTTAAAAAACTGACTCTTTGAATGACTCTTTTCTGACTGAAAACGGCAGATTTGAGCATTAAATACTCTAAAACTCCAGCATCTAACAGAATAAGGGACACAGCGCTGGAAACAGTAGGTCTCTCACTAGCTTGTGCTGTCCTCAGCAAGGGGGGGCATAATCTATGTGACAGGTTCCCTTTAAATTCTTGTATGTTCTAAGAAAATATATAGAGTAAATTAAGCAGCACCCTGGATTCCCATCACATACATTCACCACCTATGGCCCCTATGCTTGTGGAACTGCCTGCAGGCTACAAGACTAATTGGCAGGGCAGGGAACCAATGACTCCCTACTCCATGGTTTTTGAATTCTTCTATGTTCTAAGAACACAAAAAGTAAAATAAGCAGCGCCCTGGATTCCCATCAGATACATTCGTCACCAATGGCCCCCATGCTTGTGGGACAGTCTGCCGGCTACAAGACTAATTGATGGGGCAGGAAGCCAATGGCTCCCTACTTCATGGATTTTAAACTCTTGTATGTTGTAAGAACACATACACAGTAACATAAGCAGCACCCTGGATTCCCATCACATAAATTCACCACCTATGCTTGTGGGACAGCCTGTGGGCTACAAGACTAACTGGCAAGGCAGGGAGCCTATGGCTCTCTACTCCAACATGGTTTTGTTACTGTTTGGAGGTCCTAAGACTATATGAACAATAAAATAAGCAGCACTGATCCAGTGTGTGTGCATCTGGATTCACAGGATATACATTCACCACCTGGAGCACCAGGCACTTGCCTAGTGTGCCCAGTGGATAAGATGACCTTGTTCATGGGTTGAAATCTGTGCCCACAACATGTAAAGTTGCAAATGTCAAGAATTCTACCCTTAGTGGATTGAATTGGCCACCGCAGCGGTTTTATTAACAAAATATTACACAACCAAATTAATAACCATTCCTTATAAACTTACCCAAAAGATTGAAGCCCCAAGCACTGCCATTTTACCTCCAGCCAATGAGCACTGGCTCGAAGGCACCAACAAGCAGCTCTCCAACGTGGTCACCACAAACCATGTTGCATCATACACTAACTTACTCCAATTTCTCCTATTATCTCAAAATCTCCTAATAGCAGATCTTCAATGGCCATTTATTATTAGTGGTATTAGTGTAGGCAGCAGATATCCTATCCATTGCTTCAATGCCTAATCTCTAAAATATCTAATCCTGTGTTTTTGTATTTTAGAACAAGACACCGTTGGATACAGTCAGTCCAGTCTTATCCATCTAGTGGGACCATCAGACTGCACGCTGCACGGATACGTCCATGGTGGTGAGTTTTGAATACTTTACATTACATATAGCAGCTATATAACAAGTGCCTTAAAGTGAATTTTTACACTGTTTTACAACTGAAATGTAATTTGCATAAAAAGTTGAGCAACGTTGTAAATATTTAAGGATTAGTTATCTGGTGCCGATTGTGAGGAACGGCCTATATTCTAGTGCAGAGCTGCACTCACTATTCTGCTGGTGCAGTCACTGTGTACATACATTACTAATCCTGTACTGATCATGAGTTACATCCTGTATTATACTACAGAGCTGCACTCTCTGCTTCTCACCTCTAACATATAATCCTATATATCACAGAGCTCAGCTTCTCTCCTCTATCATATAACCCTATATATCACAGAGATCAGCTTCTCTCCTCTATCATATAACCCTATATATCACAGAGCTCAGCATCTCTCCTATATCACAAAACCCTATATATCACAGAGATCAGCTCCTCTCCCTCTATCATATAACCCTATATATCACAGAGCTCAGCTTCTCTCTTCTGTCATATAACCCTATATATCAGTGCTCAGCTCCTCTCTCTATTATATAACCCTATATATCACAGAGCTCAGCTCCTCTCCCTCTATCATATAACCCTATATATCACAGAGCTCAGCTTCTCTCCCTCTATCATATAACCCTATATATCACAGAGCTCAGCTACTCTCTTCTATCATATAACCCTATATATCACAGGGCTCAGTTCCTCTCTTCTATCATATAACCCTATATATCACAGAGCTCAGCTTCTCTCCTCTATCATATAACCCTATATATCACAGAGCTCATCTTCTCTCCTCTTTCATATAACCCTATATATCACAGAGCTCAGCTTCTCTCCTCTATCATATAACCCTATATATCACAGAGCTCAGCTTCTCTCCTCTTTCATATAACCCTATATATCACAGAGCTCAGCTTCTCTCTTCTATCATATAACCCTATATATCACAGAGCTCAGCTCCTCTCCTCTATCATATAACCCTATATATCACAGAGCTCAGCTCCTCTCCTCTATCATATAACTGTATATATCACAGAGCTCAGCTTCTCTCCTCTATCATATAACCCTATATATCACAGAGCTCAGCTCCTCTCCTCTATGATATAACCCTATATATCACAGAGCTCAGCTCCTCTCCTCTATCATATAACCCTATATATCACAGAGCTCAGCTCCTCTCCTCTATCATATAACCCTATATATCACAGAGCTCAGCTCCTCTCCTCTATCATATAACCGTATATATCACAGAGCTCAGCTTCTCTCCTCTCCTCTCCTCTGTCATGTAACCCTATATATCACAGAGCTCAGCTCCTCTCCTCTATCATAAAACCCTATATATCACAGAGCTCAGCTCCTCTCCTCTATCATATAACCCTATATATCACAGAGCTCAGCTTCTCTCCTCTATCATATAACCCTATATATCACAGAGCTCAGCTCCTCTCCTCTATCATATAACCCTATATATCACAGAGCTCAGCTTCTCTCCTCTCCTCTGTCATATAACCCTATATATCACAGAGCTCAGCTTCTCTCCTCTATCATATAACCCTATATATCACAGAGCTCAGCTTCTCTTCTCTATCATATAAACCTATATATCACAGAGCTCTGATCATCTCCACTCGTTCATATAACCCTATATATCACAGAGCTCAGCTTCTCTCCTCTATCATATAACCCTATATATCACAGAGCTCAGATTCCCTCCTCTATCATATAACCCTATATATCACAGAGCTCAGCTTCTCGCCCTCTATCATATAACTCTATATATCACAGAGCTCAGATTCCCTTCTCTATCATATAACCCTATATATCACAGAGCTCAGATTCCCTTCTCTATCATATAACCCTATATATTACAGAGCTCAGCTCCTCTCCTCTATCATATAACCCTATATATCACAGAGCTCAGCTTCTCTCCTCTATCATATATCTCTATATATCACAGAGCTCAGCTTCTCTCCTCTATCATATAACCCTATATATCACAGAGCTCAGCTTCTCTTCCTCCATCATATAACCCTATATATCACAGAGCTCAGCTCCTCTCCCTCTATCATATAACCCTATATATCACAGAGCTCAGCTCCTCTCCTCTATCATATAACCCTATATATCACAGAGCTCAGCTCCTCTCCTCTATCATATAACCCTATATATCACAGAGCTCAGCTCCTCTCCTCTATCATATAACCCTATATATCACAGAGCTCAGCTTCTCTCCTCTATCATATAACCCTATATATCACAGAGCTCAGCTCCTCTCCTCCATCATATAACCCTATATATCACAGAGCTCAGCTTCTCTCCCTCTATCATATAACCCTATATATCACAGTGCTCAGCTCCTCTCCTGTATCATATAACCCTATATATCACAGAGCTCAGCTCCTCTCCTCTATCATATAACCCTATATATCACAGAGCTCAGCTCCTCTCCTCTATCATATAACCCTATATATCCTTCATGTTGCGTTCTTTTGGGTTAAGTGTATGCTCTATGTTATATTTAGCTCTCAAGCCCTAGACCAAATAAATAACAAGTGCACTCCAAGAATTGTCCATCCTTTTCTAACCTAATGTGTAATTGTGGCCTAAAAGTAACATCATATATCACCATCTTCGTCATTAGGAATAAGAATTCAGCATTGAGACGTGTACCTCCGAGTGTTATAACCGCTCTCAGCTGACTGAGCTATTTACAAAGAAATGAGCCGGGATTGCTGCTCTAAGTGCAAATGTGCAGGTGTTGCTAATTAACGGCTCATTAGCATTTTCGGATCAGTCTTGATTCTGAGTTGGTTGAATGGATTCCATTTCTACTTCTCTCTCTGTTCTGTGGGTTTTCTTCGTTTTAAAGCATTTTTGTAGCTTCTTCTCTATGGAAACAACCCAAGCATCCTGGTGAAGCGGCCCATAGACCCTGGACTGTTGACCAATACTATCTACAGTTCATGTGGCGAGCTGTAGCCGCGGGTCAGATCCAGCCCACCATGTCAATTTATGTGGCCGCGAGAGCTTGGACACAGTGAGTGGGGAGGACAAGGTCCAGAAGCAGAAGAACCGTCTCTCCACCTTCCCCAGGGGAGGTAGCCTGCACTTGGCAGAGGTATGGGGAGCAGGAACCATCTTACATTCGGAGCTCTGGTGCCCACCTCTGCACCGCTTTGTTCAGCAACTGCCAAATGACGACACAGCTCTTAAAGGGGTTTTGCCATGAAGTAAAATTGAGGTGGGAAGCTTGCAAATGAAATAACAAACATTTTCACCATTCATTATTATTAAAAATTCTGCACCGTTTTTGTTTTAGCTGCTACTTTAGTGATCAATTGTTTACAGCTCCTCTCCAGGGGATACGACCAGTGCTGTGAGCACCTCAGTCCTGGTCGCACATGCTCAGACGTTACCTTCCCTCTCAGGCAGCTGCTGAGTGTTCAAACCCCGGGTGCTGTCATTCTACTCCCGTCCTCTGTTCTCCTTAGTAATTAGTCAAACAGTGCAAATAAATTAAAAAAAAAGAAACCTCAAGGAGGTCTGTGCATTGATAAAGAGGAAAAAAACACAGGTTTGGTTCCTGCAGGGATTTGAACCTAGGACCCTTGTGCCTGGAGGCAAAAACTTTACCTCTCATCTACTCACAACTCTTTACATAAACAGACCTTTCTTTGACTTGAGAGAGGAAAGGCCTGGTGATGTCATCCTGCTGGGTCACATGATAGGCAATTCAAACAGATCACACACGCCCCCTTCTGAGCACACAGAGCTGAAGAGCTGGATGCAGGAGGTATGAAATGAGATTGTGGCAAAACCCCTTTAACGTCTTACTCAGATACTATGACCAACCTCCAAGGCCCTCTAACAGCTCTTGGAGTGTAACAATGATGCTTATATGGCCCTCACTAAAAAGGAGTTGGACAGTTGTTTGGGGGCCCTACAAGCCTAATGGTCCTAGGTAATCAAAAGTATGTCATGGGAAAACCAGGGCACATGCCTTTAAAGGGGTTGTCTCATCTCACAGTTTCATAGGATGCATGAATGAAATAACGCTGCTTTGCTCTGTCACTTCCTGGTCAAGCTGTCTGTAATTAGCATATGAGCTCAGTATATTCAGACTTCTGCTAATTAGATTAACTCAGAAGCTTCCCTGGTCCTGACAGCATGAGATTTTGCAAGAGCATTTTGTGTGAAAGATCAGATAACACACAATCTCACTGTCTGGAGTTCTGTGCTGCGCGACCTGTGTGATGATGTCACTCCCTGCTATCAGATAGAACAAACAGCAGGGGATAAGGAGTACACAGGTCGGTCACTTGGGGAACCAGAGAGAGCACAGAAGGTGATAAAATCACTTGTAGCTCCTTAACAAAAAAAAATTAACACAATATATTTGGAAAACGTCTTCATTTAGTGTTCCCTACATGTTGAAAGCTATTCTTTATAGCGAGACAGCCCAGGTTGTGGCCGTTTATTTAACCATTTGTATGTTCTCAGGATGTGCAAACAGTTAAAAACCACGAAGGAGCTGGTAACCATCGGCTCCCTAATCCACCAGTTAGCTTCATAGGCTGCAGGCTGCTGTAGGCTTGAGGCCTCATTCAGGGGATACTGCTGCTTGTCAGGGAAATGGGGAGATGGGGGTTAGAGATATGGACTAATGTGATGTCATATGCTTGGGTAGGGCTCAGTACATTGCTTTGTCCCCCTGGCCCATAATATATTAAGATGGCTTTGGTTGGACACCCCTGATCCAAGGTCTATGGAAAGTGTAGAAAGTATAAAAGGATTCCTGAGCAAAAATTTCTCTAGCTTAAAAAATGTATTAAAAAAAAATATCAAATACACATGGCACAATCCTACAATGTGGTCCTTAAAGGGGTTGTCTCACTACATTGATTCATCTCACCTCTGTCCAATTTTCTTCGCTTCACTTTGAATTGAGGGGCGTGTTTACTGCCTTCTACTGGGCTGCAGTAGAAGCCAGGTCTGTAGCTATAGCAACCAGCACTGGCAGCCTATCAGGAGAGATCAAACAGATCTGTAGCTATAGCAACCTGAGGAGCTTATGCAGCCCATACAAGAGGGGATATCTAGGAATAGGTCGGACACTGTTAATGGACACATATTGCAAAGTGACTTGTTTTTGAAAGATCTTTAACATAAAAAGCAGCAATCCTTGTAGTGAGACAACCTCTTTAATCAAGTTTTGGTAGTCTTTACTCTTAATGTGTTCCTTCCTAGTTGGGCTGTTCCAAGGTGGCTGCAGGCTATGCAGCCTATTTCGACTGTGCTGCTATGGGTTTCTAAGAGACTGACCTCTGCCACAGCCTACCTTCTACACCCTAACTGCAGGGAGGACTATCACCTTGAAGGTAATCACCCTGCAACTTATGATCATAGTGGACATACACTGCTAGCTTCCTTGGGTCTAAATCTCCATTGGCTACAAGCATGCAGTGTGCACTCTCACGTGCAATTGTGCCAGGCATAACAGTGCAACTACAGTTCCAGTCCTAATAACAGAGGGTATAGTCTCTTGAAAGACCAAACTGAAATTTAACTATACTTGCAAAATAACAGAAACTCCAAAAACATTAACTTGCAGAACACTCTAGGCTACACATAATATCTCTTGCCACAACTTTATCCCCAACACTCAGGACATAGTGGACTGTCTCAAGAAGTCATTCTGGTTCCCCACCAGTCTACTCACCCTGGAAGCCTGTATTGGAGGAGAGGTCTTACAGTGACTTCCCAGGAGATATATCCCCTCTGTTCAATGCTCACAGTCTAGCATAGAGGTGTCAAACTGATTTTCACGGAGGTCCACATCAGCATTATGGTTGGCCTTGGAGGGGCATGGATGGTGGTTAGGATGCCAGGGTAGGTGTCAAGTCTGTGCCACCACCAGTGAGTTGCTGAACAGACTTTGAATCCAAGACCGTGCCCACTCCCTGTACTGGCGCCACCGCTTCTGCCAAATGCTGGCTGTCTCCTCTGGAGAAAGTGGAGAGCTGGTCCTTCTGCTTCTAGATCTTGTCCACCCCTGCTCCCTGGGTCTAAACTCTGTAGGCCACAAACCATGAAGACATGGGCCAGATTCATCCCACGGGGCTTGTGTTTGAAAACTATGAGCTAGGAGTTTTTATCCAGCTCTCCGACAGATATTCCCTCTGTCCATTGCTCTACGGAATAGGAGCCCATTGGCCCATCCTGCCGGGACTGACCAACCCTTTAGGTGCTACAGGACACCAGGCTTCTCGGGATGTGTCCGGGCACCCAGCCCTTCCTTAATACCATTTCCTTTTTACGCTTTCTCCACTCTCCTCCATTCGGTCACCGCTGCAACTCTGCTCAGGTGCCACATACATATGTGTTTGGCGGTGGCCCCGCCAAACAGACGACGGAAAGGGGGAGAAACTGAGAAAATCTAATCGCAATAAGGATTGTAAAGATAACATCCATTAGAAAGGCATAGACAATTAGTTCAGAATTTGAATTGTCATCTCAGGACCACAATGATCTCCAGGCAACCTTGTTTCGGGCAAAATAGTCTTGTGCACATGCCATAGCTTGTGGGGACCTCTAGTTCCTCTGCTGTTCTGCAGAAACCTATGGAGGATTTGATATGGAATCCAATAAAAGAAAATAATGTGTCATGTCTGGGGCACTAAGGCAGTGTAAGGTTCCATGTGAAATGAGGTTCTGTTGTTGCAGCAGATGGGCTCATACTTGGATCAGGGTGTGCACCAGGAGCCTCAAATGTACATGTATGGTAAATGTAGCAGTGATATAATTTGGACTAATCCATATATTCAGCCTCTGAGTATGCCTTGGTGTTTGCAGTGTGCTGCTGTTGTGTTACAATTCATAAATCTCCTACATTCATGTCAGTGTAACAGGAATATCTAGAAGCAGCACAGATCACTGCTATAAGACCACCCACAGCCTGACCAGGAAGTGTGAGTCTGAAACTGGCTGTGGCTCTGTGAAACTGCATGGGAGAAAACTGCTTTAAAAATTTGCCAAATATCTTTGGTCAAATGTTCAATTTACTCAACCCTAGGCGAGCTTCACACTTGCATTGTAGGCTCCATATGGAACCTCTGTCACAGAGATGGAACTGGATTTTTTTTACATTGGACGCCAATGGCGCCCGACAGACCGCACTAACTACCATAGGGTCTGTCAGCAAATCTTGTCCATGCTGTTTGTCCACTTCAAACCTTGGGGTAGAAAAGAATTTGATAGGGAATCCGATAAAAGAAAATAATGTGTCGTGTTTGGGGCACTAAGGTAGTATAGGGTTCCATGTGAAATGAGGTCTGTTGTTGCGGCTGATAACCTCATACTTGGATCAGGATGTGCACCAAGAGCCTCAAAAGTACATGTATGGTAAATGTAGCAGTAGTACAATTTGGGATGATCCATATATTCAGCCTCTGAGTATGCCTTGGTTTTTGCAGTGTGCTGCTGTTGTCTTTTTTTCTGTGCTTCCTTCTGCATTGCAGCCATGGCAGCGTGCTCCCGCTCATACATTTTGTTTTGTTGGGAGGTGATAATCAACTTTATTTTCTTTCTGTTATATAAAGCATGATCTGCTTCAGGCCTTAGACTATGTCTACACGGCAATTGACAAAAAACGACCTGAAAACGGATTACTAAAAACATTCATGAAACTGAGTTTTCTGTCCCTTGCCTGTCAAAAACAGCTGAAAAAAACGGCAATTTTTTGCCGCGATTTGCATTTTTTTGGCGCGTTTTTTAAGAGCATTTTTTGCTTGTCTTCAAGTCTGTTTTTTAAAGTATGCATAAATTAAGCCATTGGATGTAACTCCGCCCTACAAAAGGGGATATAAAGCACCTCATTACATTTATATGTCATCTTGTAAGTCGTTTTATGGATTTTGCCGCTAATAAAGTCATATCGCGTTTGTCGCCCAAAATAAGTTTTCTTTTTTATGGCTTTTGGCCGTAAAATCCATTTTTTTTTTACGGATTTTGGTGCTATAATCCATATTTTTACGGATTTTGCTGTTTAGACATTTATCTCGCTTTTGTCACCAAAGATACTTTTTTTTTTTTTTTTACGGATTTTGGCCTTAAAATAAGTTTTTTATGGATTTTGGCGCTAAAAAATGTTTTTATGGATTTTGGTGCCAAAATGTTTTTACGGATTTTGTCGCTGACACACGTATTATGCTTTTGCAGCAAAAAACCTGTTTTTAAGGATTTTAGCACCAAAATCCGGAAAAAAACTTATTTTTAGCGTCAGAAGTGAGAACTTTATTAATACGTTAAGGATTTTAGCGGCAAAATCCGTAAAAAAAAAACCCGCATTCTTGCGCCAAAATCTGTAAAAAAAAACAAAACAAAACGGATTCTTGCGACAAAATCTGTAAAAAAAAAAGAAAAAAAACAGATTTTTTGCATCAGAAGCGAGATAACTTTATTAGCGCCAAAATATGTTAAGAAAAGGATTTTAGTGCCAAAATCCATAAAAAAAGGATTCTAGTGCCAAAATCTGTAAAAAAAATAAAAAAAACGTATCTTTAGCATCAGAAGCGAGATGACTTCGTTAGCTCCAAAATTTGTAAAAAAAAAACCAAAAACTTATTTTTGGCGAACAAAATATGAATTTCGCAAAAAGCGTTAGCGACCAAAGCATGATCATTTTATGACGAAAGGTACGAACAAGGACACATCGGACACTTGTATGCAAATTTGATAAGGTATAACCTTTATTAACACCCATTATAGGTGGGACTTGGGTCTCCTGGGAGGGTTTTTATTGCAAAATCGCGGTGAAAATGCTCCCAAAGACATCCGGCGCTTTCCATAGACTCCTGTAGTCAATTTTCTGCCCGGCTCTGGCGTTTTTTAGAACATGTTGCAACGTCTTGACCAGTAAAAAAAAACGAGCAGAAAAGAGAAGCTCAGTGGAGACAGCGGGACGTTCTTACTATAGAGTCTATGGGAGATGTTTTTAGTCGTTTTTCCAACGTTTTTAGAAAATGAAAAACGCTGAAAACGGACGTTTTTCTGTGCAGTGTAGACCGAGTCGAACAGATAAAAATTCAAAGCCATAGAGATCTGGGCATTTGCAGAATTCTCTACTTACCAGCAAAAGTGGTTTCCCACGAGAGGCGGCATTTGGAAGAAAAAGTGTTAAAAGGTTTCTGCCTCCGAGATCTCTTGGCCCTTCCTAATTCAGTAAATATTTTAACACTATTATCCTCAGTTCACTCATCTCGGTGGAAGAAGTACAAGTGCACCGCTCTCAGACTACAGCTGGCGTGGGGTCATCACATTGCCGCATAAGAGATAGATGTGATACTCTGGAATTCGCTGCGCTGGCTGTAGCCCGTTTGGTCGACACGTGTACAAATGTTCTTTCTATGTGACAGGTTTTACCGCTTTCCTTGGCTGTCTCCATTCGTCCCTCACCCCTGCTCCTCCATGGTTGTAGCTGTCCTGCCGCATCTGTAGGAGAAATGGAGCATTGGACAGCATGTAGTGAAATCAATAGGCTGTCCGTGTATTGCATGGGCATGCTGACTCCTATACCGCAAGGGTGGGAACCTTGTGTCTGCCATGGGCCATTTGGATATTTATAACATAATTTGTGGGCTATAGAAAATGATCAACTTAACGGAGTTTTCTCACTACAATGATTAGCTTTTGACATATAGACAATTACCAAATACATTGCTTTGTTGATTTTGCTTTGGTCAAGAGATAAAGAAGATTTTCCTCAGGTTTCTTTGGTTACCGACCATCTCTCCTCACCTCTCCCTGATCTCTTTATCTCTCATTGCTCCAAGCTGCCATCAGTCAGTCTGATCATGGTGAGTCACTCACTGTAGAGTCTTATTTCTAGTAACGGACTTTGTTAACTTAACTAAATCAAAAGCTTTCACTCTTTAGAACTCTGTAGCCTTGTATAGTACAATTCATAAATCTCCCGCAGTCATGTCAGTGTAACAGGAATAGTTAGAAACAGCACAGCTGATATGGCAATCATTGCTATATAACCACCCACAGCCTAACCAGTAAGTGAGAGTCTGAAGCTGGCTGTGGCTCTGTGAAACTACGTGGTGAGAAAACCCCTTTAAAAATTACAATGCAGAAGAAAAAACCAAATGGTAACTAACCACTGACCAACTCAATACAAATTCATCAACAACAATAGTCAGAGAAAATCAAATTAATAAAATAATTTTATTACTCAAAAAATTTTAAAAAACACCATACAAAGATTTTTTTAAAAGTAAAACATGATAATGGGGATTAACACATACCAAAAGGGAATTACATCAGTAGTTCATATAAATACAATTAAATACCAAGATCCATATCTACATAAATGAAATATATACCCAAAAAGTATTTACTATTTATATAATACGACACTATTAAAAATATAAGGACCAAACGTACTAAAGTGCAAAAGTGTCAGCCATATATAGGATTGAATAAATAAACAATAAATAAACCCCTATATAGAAATAATAGTGATGCAATAATAGATATATATCAGATAGAAAAAAATGCATATATATACATATGATCATATATATGATCTATATACATAGAATACCAGTTTAAAGTAAACATAATACAATATTATTACCCCAATGGTATGTGTCACTGAGTCTCCCTACGTGCGTTTCGCGTGACTAGCTTCTTCAGGGGAGCATAACCATCTGACCACATAAACCACTTAATATAGAGGGCCCAACAATTAGGAATCACACACGCACCTGCAATGGTTTCAACGGCGCTTCCCGCCGCATACCTGCCGGAGTATGTCGGCGCCAAGGAAAGGCGTCACACCATCGCGCCACGCAATCATCCCAGACGCGTCATAGATGCGCCAGCGTATAGACGCGTCTCCATGGCGACGCAACTCGGACGGAGCGAGGCGAAGCGCACAACCTCACAGGGCTGACAGAGAGTAAAACGACAGCTGTTGGGCCTTCTATATAAAGTGGTTTTATGGTCATATGGTTATGCTCCCCTGAAGAAGCTGGTCACGCGAAACGCGCGTAGGGAGACTCATTGACACATACCATTGGGGTAATAATATTGTATCATGTTTAATTTAAACCGGTATTCTATGTATATTATTCTATCAGGTTTACTATAGACCTATAATCCTATGTGTATATATGCATTATTTTTCTATCTGATATATATCTATATTGCATCACTATTATTTCTATATAGGGGTTTATTTATTATTTATTTATTCAATCCTATATATGGCTGACACTTTTGCACTTTAGTACGTTTGGTCCTTATATTTTTAATAGTGTTCGTATTATATAAATAGTAAATAGTTTTTTTGGTATATATTTCACTATGTAGATATGGATCTTGGTATTTAACTGTATTTATATGAACTTCTGATGTAATTCCCTTTTGGTTTGTGTTAATCCCCATTATCGTGTTTTACTTTTTAAAAAATCTTTGTATGGTGTTCTTTTAAATTTTTTGAGTAATAAATAAAATTAGTTTATTAATTTGATTTTCCCTTTAAAAATTTGCCAACTATCTTTGGTCAAATGTTCAGCCTAGGCTGGCTTCACACTTACATTGTATGTTCCATATGGAACCTCTGTCACAGAGGTGGAACTGGATCTGTTTTACACTGGACGCCAATGGCGCCTGACAGATCCCACTAACTACCATAGGTCTATCAGCAAATCTTAGCCATGTCGTTTGTCCACTTCAAACCTTGGGGTAGAAAAAGCTTGAAAGTAAGTTGTAAATGAAACGCCGGGTGCCCCCCCCCCCCTTCCCTGATTTTACATGCGTTGTGCTTGAGTCTTTGTTCTCCCTAATACTTTGAGGTCCACTCCTCTTTGATTTGTAGTCAAAAATCGGGGTAGAAACACAATGGACTTGAGTTGGTTTTAATGTCCTGGATGAACTTCCCCCACTCAGAGTTTACATCTAATGCACCTGAGTTTCCATTTTCCCCGTGCTATGATGCCAATGACTTTTCTTACCATGTGTCTTGTAGAATATCCGGGCAGAAATGGCATGGACTAGAACTGTTACTGATGCGCTTGATATCCCTGAATCAGCAAACATGTGCCAGGAGCTTCAGAGGCCAGCGCATGCGCAGTACTACATCGGGAGGAACAGTATTAGTTTCCGTTACTCCCATGCTATGATGTCAGTACCCTTTCTCCCTCTATGTATTGTAGAATATCAGGGCAGAAATGAACTATAGCTGTTTCTGAAGCGCTCCATGTCCGAGAGTCAGCAAACAAGTGCTAGGAGCTCTGGACATTTGCGCATGCGCAGTAGCACATCAGGAAGAAACGGCTGCAGTTTCAATTCCCCCCATGTTATGATGTCCATACCCTTTCTCCCCTGACATACAGCGGTAATGGCATAGCCTAGTGCTGTAACTGAACTACTCGATTTCCTCAAGTCAGCAAACAAGTGCCAAGAGCACCAGAGATCAGCGCATGCGCAGTAGCACATCAGGAAGGAACAGCTTGGGCATGATTTGATACTGTGCATGTGCTGTTCTCTGAACCCCCTGATTTTTGTTTGCCGAGTCTGAGACATTGACCGCAGGGCCAGTCCAAATTATATGACCCACGGGGCCACATGTTCCCGCCCCTGTTTTAAAGCAAGAGATGTTCTTTGTAGTTGCCCTTTCGGGCCAATATCGAGGGTCCTAAGGAGGGGACTCTATTCTACCATATCCATTTAGTATTAGAGAAGTAAAACAGATAATCCCTGCTATGGTGCAGCCAGGCTCGGACTGGCCCACAGGGGAATAGGGCAAACCCCGTGTGGGCCCCTGAGCATGACAGACCCTAAGTTGTTTTGTAGCTGCATATACATCCTCAAGAGAGGCAAGAGGTGGACCCCTAAAATAAACCCCACCGGTGGGCCCAGAAACAGCTCAACTTGTGGCCCGTAGAATCAACTCCACCTCTGGGCCCTAGGCACCTCAGTCCGACACTGGGTGCACCCCATTGATGACAACCATCAGTACATCATGTCTTTACTGTTTACAGATGGTGCAACATACTGGGTGCTTGAAGCTACATAACCATATCCCAATGTGAGGCTAAGGGTATGTTCACACGGCTTATTTTGGGGCGCATTTTGCCGTGTATTTGCGTTCTAATACGAGCGAAATACGCCCCGTAATTACGGTACTCCATAGCTCTCATAGAGAACTATGGATCACGCCTCCTCACCCCTCTACGATCGTATTGTACGCGTGGGGAGATAAGTGACCTGTCACTTATTTGAGGCGCTTTCACGCCGCGATTAATGCATGTCTATGGGCCGGCGGGCTGCCAGCCTCTACGCGCCTCGGGAGTACGCGCCGTCCAGCGCGACTCCCTAACACCCGGCGTAATTGCGGGGCATACAGTACGTCCCGCAATTACGCCGTGTGAACATACCCTAAAACTAAATATCCACCAATTAGTGCAGCAGTCTATGGGCGCTTACTAGTCCAATAGCAATCACAGGGACCAGTGCAGTATTGGAAGTTAACGGGAATACAATGGTTGCCCTTAGTCGCTCCATACATGCCCAGACCACCCCTGTCCTGGATTGATAAGATCGTGCATGGAAATTGTCTTTACATCTCTTGCTATTTCCCCACTTTGATGCGTTCCGTCAGAATATTTTTCCGCCGGTCCTCCTTATATATACGACAGCAATTTTCTCACATGAAACTAATTAGTGAGTATTATCTGTGAGAAGAATGGATGTAGTTGAGCGCGCAGCAGCCCACTCCTCCTCGCCGCCATTCTCTCCATCTCTTTGTGAACGCTTGGAGTCCTGCTGCTCTATACAAATCTTCAAGAGCGCGTCCATTCAGTGTCAGCGTGAAGCAGCTGTAAATTGGAAAAGCAAAGAACCTGCAGATCCAGATAGAGTGACGATAATGTTACAATAAGGCGCAATTCAGGAGGGTGACACATATCAAAGTGAAGGGACGGTTCGTGGATGTACGTGATGTAATTCTCCGCTGTTCCAACACTGCATACATTGTTAAGTAACAGATGAGCGCATCCATTATACTGTACATTTTTATTTAGCAATAATGTAGGTGACAAAAAGGAAGACAATTACTGTTAACCGTAAAATCATCGATCCACCCTTGACCAGAATTTACAGTTTACATTACAGAATGACCGTTCATAGAAAGCGAAGTCACTGAGTACATACTATCCTGTACTGATCCTGATTTATAGCCTGTGGTGTACTCCAGAGCTGCACTCACTATTCTGTTGGTGCAGTCACTGTGTACATACCTTACTTATCCTGTACTGATCCTGAGTTACATCCTGTATTATACTCCAGAGTATTCTGCTGGTGCAGTCACTGTGTACATACATTACTTATCCTGTACTCATCCTGAGTTACATCCTGTATTATACTCAGAGCTGCTTTCACTATTCTGCTGGTGCAGTCACTGTGTACATACATTACTTATCCTGTACTGATCCTGATTACATCCTTGTATTATACTCCAGAGCTGCACTCACTATTCTGCTGGTGTAGTCACTGTGTACATTACATTTCATTACTTACCCTGTGCTGATCCTGAGTTACATCCTGTATTATACTCCAGAGCTGCACTCACTATCTGCTGGTGCAGTCACTGTGTACATACATTACTTATCCTGTAATGATCCGAGTTACATCCTGTATTATACTCCAGAGCTGCAAATCACTATTCCCGCTGGTGCAGTCACTGTGTACATACATTACTTATCCTGTACTGATCCTGAGTTACAAACCTGTATTATACTCAGAGCTGCCCCTCACTACTCTGCTGGTGTAGTCACTGTGTACATACATTACTGTTCCTGTACTGATCCTGAGTTTACATCTTGTATTATACTCAGAGCTGCACTCACTATTTGCTGGTGCATCACTGTGTACATACATTACTTATCCTGTATGATCCTGAGTTACATCCTGTATTATACTCCAGAAACTGCACTCACTAATTCTGCTGGTGCAGTCACTGTGTACTACTTACTTATCCTGTACTGATCCTGAGTTACATCCTATATTATACCCCCAGAGCTGCACTCACTATTCTGCTGGTGCAGTCACTGTGTACATACATTACTTATCCTGTACTGATCCGAGTTACATCCTGTATTATAAATCCAGAGCTGCACTCACTATTCTGCTGGGGCAGTCACTGTGTACATACATTACTTATCCTGTATGAATCCTGAGTTACATCCTGTATTATCCTCCAGAGCTGCACTCACTATCTTGCTCGTGCAGTCCCGTGTACATAATTACTTATCCGTACTTATCCCGAGTTACATCCTGTATTATACTCCAGAGCTGCACTCACTATTCTGCTGGTGCAGTCACTTGTACATACATTTACTTATCCCGTACTGATCCCGAGTTACATCCTGTATTATACTCCAGAGCTGCACTCAAATATTCTGCTGGTGCAGTCACTGTGTACATACATTACTTATCCTGTACTGATCCTGAGTCACATCTTGTATTATAACTCCAGAGTGCACTCACTATTTCTGCTGGTTTCAGTCACTGGTTACATTACTTATCCTGTACTGATCCTGAGTTACATCCTGTATTATACTCAGAAACTTCACTCACTATTCTGCTGGTGCAGTCACTGTGTACATTTCATACTTATCCTTGTACTGATCCTGAGTCACATCTTGTATTATACCCCACAGCTTTCCTCACTATTCTGCTGGTGTAGTCACTGTACATACATTACTTATCCTGTACTGATCCTGGTCACATCTTGTATTATACCCACAGCTGCACTCACTATTCTGCTGGTTTTAGTCCCCTGTACATACATTACTTTTCCCGTTTCTGATCCTGAGTTTCATCCTGTTTATACTCCCGAGCTGCACTCACTATTCTGTGGTGTAGTCACTGTACTACATTACTTATCCTGTACTGAAACCTGAGTTACATCCTTTATTATCTCCAGAGCTGCACTCATTATTCTGCTGGTACAGTCACTGGTACAATCATTACTTATCTGTACTGATCCTGAGTTACATCTGTATTATTTCTCCAGAGCTGCACTCACTATTTGCTTTGGGGCAGTCACTGTGTACATACATTACTTATCCTGTACTGATCCTGAGTTACATCCTTTATTATACTCCAGAGCTTTCACTCACTATTCTGTGGTGCAGTCACTGTGTACATACATTACTTCTCCTGTACTGATCCTGAGTTACATCCTGTATTATACTCCAGAGCTGCAACTTTTTTTTTATTGTATAAATGTAGAATCTAAAACAAAGTAATAACCAGTGTACAAATAAACTGAAAAATACAGAAACCATAAACCTGTACATATTTACAATTTTGACCGGTCCAGCTCCATTCATTCCATTCATTCAAAACATACACACACCTTTTTGTTTCTTTTCCTAAAAATATATAAAAAAAAAAAATATATATACACCCCCTGTTGGCCCACCTGGGATTAGCCTATCAACTAATTTACAAAACGTTAATATACTATTTAGCATATATACTAGTTCTATCCACTTTATAAATTATTTTTATTTTGTCTTTATTTTTTCCAAAGTTCAAATGTCCATAATGTCCATTATTCTGATCACATTCCTAATCCCTCAAGTCCCAAAAACCCCTCCCAACGTAAATATATCTCCCCCTTTTTTTTCTTTTCTTTTTTTAAGGTTTTTTTTTAATTTATTTTTTCAAGTCCAAAAGTCCGTGTCCTTAATGTTCATTGTTTCCCATTACACCCCTGATCACTCAGGTCCCAAAACCCACTCCCCAACCTTCTATATATCCCCCCATCCCGCCCCCCCCCCCAATTTTATCCTTTTTAATTTTTTTTGTTATTTTGTTTTCTTTTTGTATTAGTCCAAAGTATGTGTCCTTAATGTTCATTATTTCCAATTACACCCCTGATCTCTAAAATCCCAAACCCCCCCTCCGAACTATATACCGCCAATTCCCCCCCTTTTTTTTTCTCATCCCTTTTCTCTTGCTAACCTATATAACATTTACGATATAAATATCATATATACAAATATATACATACTTGTGAAAAACCATAACCCACATACCATTATTATCATAAATCTGAAAACAGACAACTAACCCAGAACTCCCTGATACTTGGTTGCGGGAGTGTCTCAGCCTTTCTTACCTCATCACTTCAAAACTAAACAAAAAGCTGTGTCAGATCTCATCCCACCACCATATGATGGTATACTCCGATACCTAGGGCACCTGTGAAAGGAGAAGCCCCCCTCCAGAGGGTGGAATGCTGTGGAGGCCCCAGTCCGCTCGAACACCAGAGAGCGCACCTTCACCAGGTCACCTAGAATGTTCCTATCCTAATCACCTCTTTCCTCACCCTGGGAGGGTTTTCTGCTGCGCTTCGACACTAAAGCACCGTGGGCGTGGGCCACACCGTGATACCTAGGACACTATGCTAACATGTTAAAGTGGCACAGGGTCCCGGCCACCTCGCGTCTCATGCATGCGCCCGTAACGCCCACGACGTCTGCATAGTGAGAAGACCCCGGCCAACTGGGGCCAGCCTATGATGCTCCCCACGCCTTGTGTGTAGACCCTCTAATAATTAAAGGGGCAAGTGACAGGTAGGTGTGCTCCCAAGGTCTCAATCACGCCACCGCCATGCACTCCAACCGAGGACAATATCATCCCCATATTCCTCTGGGGCTCCTAAACTTCACATTGCTCCTCACATATAGATTTTTTCCCATGGAAGCAGCGCCAGGCCAAGTCCCAAAAACCTCAAGGGATCCTTACTGAGTTTAAAAGGTCGTAAGCACAACCCCCTCAAATCCCCGCCGACCGTGGGCAAAATCCCTGAGAGTCAACGGGCCTCCGGAAAATGCGTTTGATAAGGACCCACTCATTCCAGGGGATTTCACACTGGCGAGAGTACCCTCCCCTCCATCACGTCCAGGACCCCCACACGGATGATTCCAGTTCAGCGTGAGGCGTGCGAAATGACCTTTTAACTCGACCTTCTGCCCAACACCCATTCCATGAAAGTAGGACTGCAATATTCCCATTCCTGCAGTAGGTGACCCACCGGAGGAGGAGGGCGCTTCTTTCCAGAGGCCCTCGCTAATGTATTGTCTTAATAAAGGGTTGACTCAGGTAACACCACGGGTTTAACCATAACCTAACCACCCCTCCCCCAGTACCTCCTCGTACGGACGGTCCACATCGACGCTTCACTAGTATGACAACCTGGGTTGCCCCAAAGTAGGCATTGAAAAAACCCAGGCTTTTAGATCCCGCCATTAGGAGACCACAGGGTCAAAAGGCACACACTGCCGCAGGTAGATGTATAACGGGAGCAGGGTAGGTCTTGAATCAGGTTCACGCCGCTCTCTCAGGGTCATGGGACCACCCTTACTACTTGTCCACTTTCTGATCTGCATTATTCAGGTAACGAATTCATCCTGCTCTCCCCACAGTTTTTCTTGGGGTAATCCCCTTGGCCCATTCAATGCCAAGTAGTCTGAATGAAATCCTGGGCACAGGAAGGGCGTCCGGTGAGGTTGAAATGCTGGATCTTGCCCTCTCCAACCAAGCTTTCGCATCTTCTCACCCGGTTGATTACTGGATCCCGATGCCTCCGAATAATCCGTCTACTTACTGACTTCACAACAAGCTCCGTCTCCTCCGAAGAGGAGAACAAAGACGGTGACTTCATCCGCGTAAGCTTACGCACTTCAGAGTGGGAAAACCGGATGAGCCCCGCAGCCCATGCACCCACCCCCGCCAACGTATCCACCATCCAACCCTCCTTAAAAGTGGACAATGTCGAACACGTAGAGTAAGGGCCTGAGGAGGACAACCCTGACGTCAACCCCGTAACCTACCTCAAAAGGTCCGCCCAAATCCACCCGTTCACAGCGGGAAAGCTACCTCAGCCCCCTTGTACAGATTTTCTTAACCAAACTACCAACCGTCCCGTTCAGCAGGGCCGTAACTCAGACGCGTGGCCCAGAGATTACTCATTTCAAACCGCCATCAAAGGCCTTGTGCCTGATCCAAAGACATTGTGTAGCCCCTCCGGTGACCCGCCCTTCCCCGCACGACCCTGTACCTACCTACAAAAGCCCTGCCCAAGTCCACGACCCTTCACAAAAAGCGGAAAGCTCCGAGCCACCCTGTAACATTTCTATAACCAAATCTACCAAACCAACCTCCCCTGTCCGGGCCGTACTCAGAATCGTGGGCCCAGAGATACTCATGGCAAAGACCCTATCAAAGGCCTTGGCCTGATCCAAAGACATGTGTAGCCCCCCATTGACCCAGCCCCAACCCCGCTCCACGGCTACCTCTCCCGGACCCCGTGACTGGCTTTGCACTAACTGTGCTGCGGCCTAGTGAACCAGAGCAGTGCAGGGTCCCCTGACATGAGCTATAAGGGCATATCAATTACCGTTATAAAAGCACATTTGCCAGAATCTTTCCTGTGCCACATTGAGCAAGCGCTATGGGACGCCAATTCTCACTGTGTAGGAATCTATACAAAACTACCCTTTTTACAGAATGATCAGTGCTGACCTCTCATTGACTTTGTCACAAGTGCCCGAGGTAGAGACACTCATTTATATACCTCGGACAAGAGGGGAAACCAAGGATATCGCTATAAAGGACCTTGTAACACTCATAAGGTAGAACCATCTATTTGCCCAGGTGACTTCTAGATGGGCTAAGCCCCAATCGCCTACCTTCATCCACTATCCCCCGGTCCTCTTACTCCTCTGGATCGATTCTTGTCAAGGACGTCCAGCGAGAGTTTATGACCCCCCTGGGCTAGGGATGAGCGTCAGCCATGAAATCAGCCATCCTGTCCTGATCAGTGTTCCCTCCTGGGCCCAAGAGGTGTGATAGAAGGACCAGAACGATCTCCAGGGATCTCTGATCTGGGACCGTTTTCAAGAGACCCTTGAACTTATCCCTCAGTCCTGTCCCACCATCTTACAACTACCTTGACATCCTGCAGATCTTGTAAGGTCGGGCGAGCGGGTACTTTCACCGAAATACCTCTCCACAAAACGCAAGGTGATGCGTGCCTATCGTACTGACACCTCCTTAGCAATGGACCTTCACTCTGAGATCTTCTCGCAGCTGATCTCTGGGTCGAGACAAAATGCGAGAGTTTCTCCCTCCTCCAGTGCTCTGGTTCCGGCGGTTACCCCATGGCTACGAGCCTCCACGTTAGAGGTCTGGCGGTAATGAACCTCATCTGGGCGGACGGCCTTTTCTTGAACCCTGAAGAAAGTCTATCGAAGGATTTGTCTGATCTCCCGCTTCTTTTCTTCCAGGAGGACGACTTGAGAGCTTCCAGTAGCCTCCATCGCCCATGGCGAGGGTTTTCTCGAAACATTTCAGAGAAAACATAACATACAGTGATCGGAGAATTCCCACCTCGACCCACCCGACAGCGGTGACGTAGACCAGACCTCCTCCTCCTGTCTATACTACTACCTGTCACCTTGCTAACCCCTACCAAAGGTGAAGCCCGTTGGTGGTGCTGGGGTGTGGCCTGATAAGTGTGACATCCACCATACCGACCTCACGTAACTATCCACTCAATAGCGACGCCATCATAAGTCGGGGCTGCTCTCATGAACCTCACCAGGATCCAGGGACCTTGTGGTAGAATAAAAGTCGCCCTCCAAAGACAACTTGCCGACTTGTAAAAAAGGAAAGGCTTTGATCTCCACATGAGAGACATTTCCTCTCCCACGTGCTTTGGGGACCAAAAGATATTAAAACTCTGATTTCCTTTCCCTCGATGAGAACTCCAGATCCAGACACCTCCCCATTTCGGCCTCGATAACCCCTCCTGCTTTCTTACTCTGCGGTAAAAAGGACGGCCACCCCGCTAACGGGCTCGGCTGCAAGAGACCAGTATTAAGGGCACTGCCCGCCATTTCACTCTTATCCTTTCTGATTAATGACAGATCTGTCAACGCTGGTCCTATTTCAAAAACAAAAATATCTGCTTCAAAAAAAAAACCCCGCTTAAAAAAATCAAAGGCCACATATCTAGTCATATCTGAACTTAATGTCTGCCGGAACATATAATACGTTGCCATCGTCAAAAACGAGTGATGAAGTGCCCGGGCCGGATCATTTGATGATCCGAGCTCGACAGCCTTCCTTCTTCCCCTTTATCCCTGCCCCTCCTCGTTCATTAGAGGCTTCATCTGGTTTTGAGCCTCTTTAGTCTGACAGAGACATCGCATCCCCAGTACTCTCCATAACCCCCCCCGGTGCATCTCTGAGCCCCCCACAGCAGAAATTCTCTGTAACCCTCCCAGTGCCCTCCCTTTGTGACTTTTTCTTCCTAGTGGCCCCGCTGCCACTGGGGTTGCTGGGGTTATTCCCTCTCCTGGAAACTTCTGTGACCCCCCAGATTTGTTTTGGAGGCTTCCCAGAAGTAGGAGGTGCCATTTACCCCCGAAGTCTCTCCCCGCATGCTCCTTTACACCCTCATCTCCCTCAAATCCTCAAAATACCACCGGAGAGGGACGACAAGGCACATTACTTAATAGAGAGATCGATCAGAGGGTGGGTTCCGCCATTGCCCTTCCTTTAGCCGTCACATGGGTCAGGGGAATATAATCGTCCCCACTCAAAAAGAAGTTGAGGCAGTATCTCTGCCCTCCTCTTCTTTTTTTTTCCTCTGATCTTGGCTTTCCCCTTCTTCCACGGGTCCCGATTCTTTGTAGGTCCCGCTCCTCACTTTTCGCTTGACCTCCACCCTCTGAGGCTGCAGGGAGTGGCAAATCCTCCCCTCTTTTCTTTTCCCTTTCTCTTCTCTTTCCTTTCTCCTCCTCCCTGGCCACCTCTTCTAGCTCGCGGCCTCCCCCGCCCAGTTCCTCAGCTTTGGTCAGCATTGGCGGGCCCCTCAGGGTCATGATCTGAGTCTCTCCCCAGCATGGATTGGGGGACCCCCCCTCTCTCTCCCTTCGGCATGCCTCCATGCGCCTCTTTTGCGCTGCTCATACTTTTCCCCTTTCTTATCAACTCGTGCACCAGTCACTCCCTTCACCTTCTACTGTGCCGCTCACCGTGATGTTCCTCCTGGCCCTGCACTCTCTCACCCATCCGCCAGGAGACAACCGGTATTGGTAAAGGACAAAGGCAAAGATCGGCTAAACGGATGCCCAAAGGCACACACATGTGACAGGCGAATCCTGCCGACACGATTGGAGCAGTGCCAGGTTCCTGTTCTCCCCAACACAGTGCACACATTTGTTGCCCTATACTGTGCTCTGAAGGTTGGTTTTGGGTTTCACCGCATCGGTGGCAGAATCTTTATCAGTCCCCTGGTAGAAGACCAGGATTCGTCACGCGCCAAGGAAAGTGGAGGATTGGGATGTGGGTGACTGTGTTACCCCTAGACCCTCAGTTTCACCAGAAGGTCCAGCCCCCGACCAAATGCCGATTCTCATCCCTGATCTTAATGGGGAACTGGAGACCTCTCCGATCAATTGAGAGCCAGTCATGATGTCCATACTAGAAGGAGAAGACTCGTTACTGGTCAGGGACCATGTCACTCTCACCTTGAGTTATTCTGTCCGGGAGATTGCCTGAACACAAAACCCCGCCCACTGTCGGGGCGCGAGACTCTGCTTCAACTCGGTTAGCGGGGTGACCCAGAAAGCTCGAGGCCTTCGGCCCTCATGAAGCTCACAGATCACAAATGGTGATTCTGGCAAAGTGACCGACGCCCAGAACTCCAACCCAACTAAGAAGCTCTACTACTTACCCAGACATCTCTATGGTCGGGCAATGCATCATCCCGCCCTTCCCCACGTGAGACGGACCACGTTTCTCTTCTCCTGGAAATCCCCCTGTCCTCGCAGTAGGGGTCTGGCTCCAAACCGCCCTCCTGTCCTTTATCTTGGAGGACTTAGTAGTCCATGGACTCTCAATCCAAAAGGACAGGTGGGATCTCCCTCTCCCCTCCCCTCGTACTGTGACTGAACTCTACCTCTCTTTAGAGCCTCCAGGAAGCGTGCGGCTGATCCTCCTCACAGTTCCCCGCAAACCCGAGGCAGCAGGGAAAACCTATACCCGCTCCAGCCTCCACCACAGCGTAACTTCTTATCCTGTCCCCCCTCCAGCGGTACCCGAGGTCGAGGGGACAGGTGCCGACGCACCGGTAGGTGGCCGGCGGGGCCGCCCCTCCCTCCCCCCCCACCCTTTCCTCACCAAAACATCAATATAGTTTTTGTTCTGTCATTTCTGTTCTTTCCCCCCATTCTCCATTACTTCAATTCACTATTTTCCATTCCCTCCCCCCCTTACTATACCTGCATCCGCTCCATACGATTCGTTCCTCCATTCCTGGATCCATCCCCTCCAAACCCCTCCACTCATTCATTTGCTTTCCCTCCCGACCCCCTCAAAAACCAACATTTTACTTTCCCCTGCACATTCATTCCTTCATTTCCCTTGCCCTCCCACAATCACGTCCCATCATTCCTCCCTCCCCTCCACATTCACTCCATCATTTCCCTCCTCCCTTCACTTCCATATTTTTGTACCCACCCCCCTTTTCAATCACTCCCACTCATCCCCTCGACCTTTTTGCTCGCTGGACCCCGGCCTTTCCTTCCACGGTCCCATTTATTCCTCAGATTTTTTCCGTCTTTTTCCATTTGGGGCCATGGTCCCACAACCTATAGGGGGGCCCGATTTTTCACACCACCCCCTCTTCCCCCTGCCCTGCAGGGGGTTTTCCTGTTTGCAGGAATTTTCTTCCTGCCAGTCCGTGTGCCCTCAGGAACCTTCACTGTGGGCCCTTTCCTCCATTCATCTCTCACGCCTTGACATGATTCCCAGGGGTGACTACACTGGCAGATGTTACCAGCCTTGTCTTGCAACCTTATTATCCCCGCTATCTTGACTCGTTTCCCACATCAGGGTTACGGTCACTGAGTTAGATGGGCTGCTTGCAGCTGGTATCCCCATCCTGCCACCTCAGGGTCCCCCTCAGCGCGCTAGAAATCCCCCGTAAAGGGGGCCCAAAGAACCAGCTGAGTCCAACCTCACACGATGGCGCCTGCTTTGCCTTCGCCTTCCTCCCTCTGAGTTCAAGAGGGGTCGCCCGAATGGCGGGAGGTGTGCAGGTTCACGGGGAGACTGTCCAGCTGGATTGATCTGCTGCTGTCCTGAGCATCCCCCCCCCCAGATCTCCGGTGTCGCTCATCTCCGCAGCAATCCGAATCTGTTGATCATCAGATAACACCTGAATGTGTGGGGATCCCTCTGCATGTGTGTCCTGGGACGACACCTGGGAATGTGAGAGGCCTGAGAGTTGCTCCCCTGGCCCCCTCCATTCACCCCTCCCCCTCTCACTCCACATCCCACTCCACTCGCCTTGTTCCCCTTATCTCCTTGAACCGCTCAAACAAGTTGGCCCAGTTTCTCCTGGGAATGTGCCCTTACATTTTCAAGTAATATGATGTTCCCTCCTCTTCCTCCAGGTATTTCATGTCTTTCCCTCACCTCCTCATTCTTTATTTCCGTTTCCTATTTGTTTTTTTTATGGGCTTGCAGTGTCCTTGGTGTGCATTTTTGTTTTCCGCCCTTATGGCCTCCCTAGGTGGGCAGCAGGACGATCTCCTTCCCATGCAACCTCATACTCTATGGAGGTAAGGGTTGCCCAATCGCGATACCGGAGCCAAAGATGTGGTGGGTCTCCCCGGAATCGCCTCTCAGACACCAACCCCGCTCCGCACACTCAGAGTCACTGTCCAGGTTTGGAATTAGGGATTTACATGCTTTTTTCCTGATGCAGCTTTTTGGTGCTGCAACCCTGGGTCTGGCTTTTGCTTTCCACCTTATCCTCTCTGGCATGCTTCTTCTCAATGGTGTTGGCTGGGGGTGTATGCTGCTGAGCACTATGGCATTTGGTTCCCATATTTTCATCCTTAATGACTGCTTGGTGGCTTTGCGGAGAAATAGGTGGTTCATTGCTGCACCCTCGACCCTCCTCCATTCCTCTGCTCCTAGATGAGGTCATCACCCACCTCATGCTGGCCACTGATTCTCCACTACCTTCCCCCTTTCCCTGCATGCCTGGGGGGGCGGGGAGCTTGGATCTTCTCCCTGGTCGGCTGCAGGGGACTGTCTGTCCTTGTTAACCTTCGATGCCTTTGGCAGGAAGAAAGAGTTTTAACTGACTTCCCCGGGAACCATCAATTATCTTCCAGGTGAAAAAGCAGGGGCTGGGCTGTAGCTATGATCATCAAATTGCCACACGAATAGCTGCCTCTCCTGCTTCAGCTGTTCTCGCTCCCCTCTGCTGCTGTTTACCAGAGCTGCCATTGGGCTGGTTTTATTGCGGTACATCCCGACTCCCCCCCACCAAGGCCCAATCCTGGGGGCCGGGGGCTTTTTTTTGCTGTTTATTCCCCCCTTCATGCCAGCAGTAGCACAGCTTTCCACCACAAAAAGCAAAAAACAAGCACACAGAAATCCAGAGAAGCTCGAGTGAGAAACTCAGGAAACTTGCTCACTGGAAACGCTTGCCACCCTGCTTACTCGTTGCTGTGTAGAAACTGCACATCCAGAGCTGGCACTCACTATTCTGCTGGCTGTCATGGGTCACTGTGTACCATACATTAACTCTTATCCTGTTCTGATCGCTGAGGTTACATCCTGTATTATACTCCAGAGCTGCACTCATTTACTTATCCTCTTCTGACCCTGATTTAAACCTTATATTATGCTCCATCTTTATCTGTAGTTCATGCTTGGGTAAATGCCTTTTCCCATTGGGCCCTTGCAGATGTCCAGATTTGCAGGTGAGTATGGTCAGTCCTATTATGTCCTCATGCCTTAGGTCAATGGGGGGGCTTGCCCCATGTCGCGAAATTCTTTTCTAAAACGACCTTAACGACCTTTGGGGCGTTAAGAGTACGTCCCAGGGCCGCTAAGGGCCTTGCAGGGGATCGGAGCCGCGACTCCCGCCTCACAGTCGCCGGGTGTTAGTGGCAAATCGCCGCTAGGACACCCGGCAGTAACAGCGCCGTACGGGTGGCCTCCGCCCGCTGGCCGCTGTTTTAAACAAAAAACCCATCAGACACCGAGAAACCGGGTAGCAAACCGCGGCAAAGATGGTCCGGGCGTCTGAATTAAACCCGATACGGTGCCCCGGCGCACGGCAATCTTTACGTCATCGTGCATCAGCGCAGTAATGCTTTTGCGCTGCGATTCCGATGACCGGGCATTGTGGTGTGGATCCCTTTAACGCTCCCGTCACTGTTACCGCTGGTCCGGTTTGTGCCCCCACCGTCCTCCGCAGACAGGAAGTGAGGAAAACTGCTTACTTTGTACAAACCCTAAGATGGTCAAGTAAACCATATGAGGCCTCAATGAGTACAAGTAAAAAGAAAAAAAAAAAATTTTTAAGTACAAAAAAAACATGTTTTAAAAGCCCAAAACCACCCCCTTTTCCCCTTTTTTACAAAAAAAAATCAAAAAAAATAATAAAAAAGTTACAATATTTGGTATCGCCGCATCCGAAAAAGTCCGATCAAATTAAAAATAAAACACCCATTTTCCCGTACGCTGAACCCCGTAAAAGAAAAAAAATTCACTCAAGTCACTCAAAAAATGGAAAAAAAAATTGATCAAAAAAGCCGCTTTGCTTTCCAAACGCTAGCGATAAAAAGAAACATTTCCCGCCCCCAAAAAAATCCCCCCTCAGACGCCCGTGGGGTGTTAGTAAAAAAAAAGGGATTGGTGGCCAAAATTTGGCCCCGGGTGGGGGCAAATGTCAAAAAATGGGAAAATTTTTAAAATTTTTTTCGGAAACCAAAACATAAAAAGAAACCCTACATTTTTGGTATTGCCGGTGCGAAAAACCCCCTGTAAAATACAGAAAAAACAAATTATATTTACCAAAGATTGAAACCCGAAAAAGCAAAACCCAGGGAAAAACATGGCAAAAAATACTTTTTAATTCACAATTTGTCCCACTTGGAATTTTTTTGGGGTTTTTCCCCAGTATATTCTATAAAAAAGTGAAAAAACCCCCATTAAAAAATTACATCTTGTCCCGCAAAAAAAAACCCCTCATGGTCCATGTAGGTGGAAAACTAAAAAAGTTATGGGCTTTCAGAAGGCAGGGGGGAAAAACGAACTTTGTCCCCCAAAAAAAAAAAACCCTGGCCCTAAGGGGTTAAAGTAAAAAAAGTGAAAGCAATCTCCCGAAAAATTAGTAAGGGTTTTCAGAAAAGGGCCCGTCGATGAAAGTGATCGGTGTTTTTCCTTTATATCCCTAAATTTTGGGGAGGAACCCGGGTGGGTTGTTTTTGTTTTTTTGTTTTTGCTTTTTGCTTTCCATGCTCGGGGCTGTGGAGCCCCCTGGGGGTTGGGTTTCCCTTTACTTTGAGGGAAAACTTTTTACTTTTTTCCCCTCACATTGGGTTTCCTTTAATTTTTACCCACTTTTTCCAAATTTTAGTGCTTTTGGGAGTCTCACACTGTAAAAAAAAATTTTAAAAAATGTCATTTTTGTCCCAAAGATTACCCATTAAAACCCCCTATGCGGGTCGGGCTGTAATAGGCCACCATTGTGAAAAATTTCCCTCCCTTTGGGCCAGAATTTACAGGGTAGACACATCTTTTTTGAAGACGGCCCGACGTGATGTTTATATGCCCAATTTTGAAGTTTTGTTTATTTTATTATTATTAACCCCAAAGCAGACACCCGATCTCATTTTAAAATGCGCCGCATATTTAGCATTTTTAGTAGTCTCCTTTTCACTGTTTTGCCCACCCCCAGTTTTACCCAAATCAAATTTCTTGGTTTCAGCCCCCTGGTGCTAAATGACACCCTCCAGAATGCAGAGCAGGGAAAAAATAGCTTTTGTGCAGATTTCTGAACAAGCAAAAAATTCTGGGAGATTTCAGCTCTGGGGGGGCGCAGAAATTTGGAAAACTATGGATTACGCATTGTCCCCCGCGGGGAACCCAAAATGATCGTTTTTAAACCCCACGGGGGGGATAAGTGACATTTCAAGATAATGGGTTGCTTTGGGAAATACACCCCTGATCAGTGCGAAACCCCCCAAAAAAAAACCCCCCCCCGTATTGCGGGAGTTCCTGGGAATGCCCCCTATGGAGTAGGGGGTTTCCAATTTCCTGAGAGGGAGGGCCAGAGTGGCCGTCTCCAAAAATCCCCCCGGGATGATAGTTTGGGTTGAGCTGACACAGCATATTTTGGCTGGGAAAAATTGATTGGGCCCCATGCATAGCACTATATTACCTGCTTTAAAAGGGGTTTCAAAGGGAGAAAAGGGGCCCGGGAACGGGGTGGGTCGCCCCAAAAAACCTGAGCCCGGGGGGGTTGGGGGGGTCCAGAGTCAGCAATTGGGGTTTTCTGCAATGTGTGAACCTGTTTTTTAAAAAAAGTTGTCCCCCAGTGCAGAGACACTCAGGTTTTTTTCCCCTGGAGGTTATGGCTGGGCAGGGGGTTGTGGGCAGTAAACTGCAGAGTGTTTAACTACTCTTTAAGCAAATTTCCAGCCCCCCGCGTAAGGGAACAAGCCAAGAATGCCCCTAAGGTCATGTTTAACAGTGCTGATTCTTTTATGTAGTCCGAGGTGCATGACAATTTTGGAGAAAATGGGTTTAAAACACCGGGCTAGGAGGGGTTAATGTGGGGGGTTGGGGCCCCAGCAACATGGGATCTCCTGCACCCTTTTGCTAAAAAAACGATGAGTGGCGAGCCCTGAAGCTGTGGATAAGTGTTTGGGGTCCAGTTTTTTTTATTTTTGCTGCCAGTTTACCCCAACGCGCCCGTATAAACCTGATTTTTCCTTTAAATCGCAGGTAATTTCCCTGCTCAGGGATTATGGCCACCAGTTTTTTGTTGGGCTGCTGTTGGAAGGAGCTTTAAAGTTTTTAGTGTGCAGCCCGGAAGGGAAAAATTGGGGGAATGCTGGGGAAAGGTTTTTCACCCTAAAAAGGTGTGAGAACCAGGTTAATGAGGGGGTGTCCAGACTCTGGTGAGATGTATCCCGCATGAAAAGCAAACCTCAATACCTTGTGAGAAAATGTGTCTGGGACCCCTTTTGTTTTTAAAGGATTTCACTTGCCCTTTAATTTGGTTTTCTGTATTTCAGAAACTTTTCTGCCATGGCCCAAAGACTTTTCCCCTTTATGGAAGGAGTGAGCTCCCCGGCCCCCAGGCTGCTTAAACCCCAGTAAGAGGCAGGGGAGTGGGTTTTTAAAAACCCCAGAAAGGGGAAAGAGGGGCCCGGTTCTTAGGGGAGCTGGGTAAATTCTTCCCCCGAGGTTTGGGGAAAAGTAGAAACCCCTAAACACAGGGATTTTGGGTTTTTGGGTTTTTGGCGACCTACAGGGGGTTTCCATTTCCAGCCAGGGTACCTGCTAGAGCTATTTTAAAGTTAAAGGGTCACTGAGTTGCCAAACGTGAACAGGGTTTTATGTGTGGGAGGGAGAAAATATAAAGGTAATTTTCCGGGTGGTTTTTTATGATGTCCCCGTTTTTAAAAAAATGTCCCCCCATTGCCTCCAGCTCTTGTTTTGGAAATTTTTAAAGTTGAAAGGATGTAGGAGTATTCCCCCGGGGGAAAAGCTTTAGCCCTTTCCCCCCTTTGAGATTGGGGGTTTTGAGGGAAAAAAACCCCCACCGTTTATGCAGAGTGTCTGCTGCTAGAAAAACCCCTTTGGAAAATTTTGCACAGGAAAAAGGGGGTTTTCCCCTGACCCCTTTGGGGGGAGGGCCAGGGAATGTCATGGTGGCCGACAAATTTGGCTACGAGTTTGTTTAATGATGAATCTGAAATTATAGAATGCCTGCTGATTGGGGAGGAGGCCCCGGTTGGGAGAATATGCAGGGGTTTAAAGGCCCCTTTTAAATTTTAAAAAGTTAAAGCTGGCTGGGTGGGCACCACAGGTCAGAAACCCCCTTTGGGGGTTTGTATAGGGTCAGATGCCGGCCAGTTACCCCGTAGTCCCAACAAGGGAGCATGAAAGGGAGGGAAAAAGACCCCTGAATCGGATCCCTTCCTGCGTGGTTAGTCCCCGGGGTATGGAGGTACGAGTGAGTCCTTAAAAAATCAGGAAACTCACCTGATAAAGAGGGAAAAGGGAATCTGCAGGGCTTTTCCCCTTTAAGTTTCAAAATTTTCTTTAATATTTAAGTTATTATTAACCCACAGGTTTAAGGGGGTCACAGAGGCAAAATGGTGCCAAGATGGTCCCTACTGCACTGGGGGTATCAACGCTGAGGTGGGGCAGTGAGGTTTGACCCCGATTTCCTCGGGGGAGAAACCCGGTAACAGCCGGTACCCCAAAAGACAGAGCTTCAGGGTCCCCGAAAAATTTTAGGCTAAAATTTTGACCCTAAGAGACAGAGATGGTTTAGTGAGGACCGGGGGCCCGGGGAGGAAGAGATTTTTTGGGGACCCATTATAATCCGCAGACAAAGAGGTAGCAGGTTTTTGGGTCAGGTTTTGGGGCCCCCTTGGGGCCCGGATGCATAGCGACCCTGACAGGTTTTTTGTCCCTTTCAGTTTTGGTGACACAGGGGGTTTGTTAAAAACCCAAAAAAGGGGGCCCCCGCCCCCATCTAGACCCCCAAAAAAGGGAAAACTTGCCCAGTGGGCACCATGCCCAAATAGTCTGTTTTTGTAAGCAGCCCCAAACGCTTTGGGGAGTGCTGGTAATGGGGTTTTTTCAAGGGTTTTTTTTTTTTTTTCTAACCCCGTTAATTTTAGAAGCGGGCTATGGGTGGGTTACATCCTGGGTGCAGAGCGTGCAGGGGTTTTTGCCCCCGGGGAAAAAGTGGTTGAGATCCTTTGTTGCCCGTTGTAGGGGGAATGCATGGGGGTGAGGGCCCCCACTAGGTATGTGACCCCAATTTTCATCTTCCCCCGAGGTTGTAGGGCAGACGTTGCCTCAAGAAAGGAGCTTTGACCCCCCGGGGGAAAACCCGGGATGTGAGAAAGCCCCGGCTTTTTTCAAGGGGGGGGGGGGGGGAAGGGGTATGTGGCAGAACTGGCAAAGAGTATTGCCTGTTTCTGCCACAAAATGGGGGTCGTCCTTGGTTTTAAAACCCTTTCCACCAAAAGCCGGGGGTTGGTGGGGGGGGCCCAAATTTTTATCTGTCAGGGAACACAAGGTTGCTGACAGCTGTATGTAGCATGGGTGATATCCAGCCGTTTTGGGTTTGGGTTCCCCGGGGAAAAGTGCAGATGGGTGGGGGTTCCCCGCCCCCAGGTTTCCAGGTTCCACGTGGGGTTTTTTGGGCCAGTCTGGGGATGGCAAAAAAAAGCCTTTCTTTCCAGGTGATCGGGGGTGCCTGTACCTGCAGGGGGAGCAGAAAGGGGAGCAAGTGAGGAAGGCTTTTTTACCCCCCGGGTGGGGAAGCCTGAACCACGGGAGGGTGGTACAGCATTTCTTTGGGGGGCGGGAGTGGGTCCAGACCCGATAGCTGGGGAAGCTTTTGGGTTTTAACTGTGGCCAGAAGGGCCCTAGGGTTTTGTTTGCTCTGTTAATGTTTGCTGTGTTATCAACTAGCCCCCGGAGTCGTTGCTAAGGCTTAACAATCGCTTGAAGCCTTAACAACTGGCTTAAAAACCCGACTGGGTCCGGGGAGTGATTGCAAAACTCTTATCAACTGACTTGGCGGGGCCCTTTAACAACCCGTTTAACGACGTTGCGACTCACAAGCAGTAAATTATGTGTCCCCCAGTGATGGTAAAAGGGTCCCCCATAAGTTATACGCCCCCGAAGGGGTTATATACTTTATATATCTCCCATAGGTAGGAAACATGCCAATCTCCCGTTTTTGGCGGGGGGGTCCCGCTATTTTGGGGGCCCCCCCCGCCCCCCCGGGAGTTGGCATTTCTCCCGCCGCTACAGGCGGCGGGGTCCTTTAAAGACCGCGGGGCCGGGGTAGCGCTAAGTGCTACTCCGGGGCCCCGGTCCGTTTCCCCACGGGGGAAGGGGGCGCAGGGTCCCCTCCCCGCCCCCGGGCTCCTGTGTGGGAGGAGGCAGGAGGGGGCGCTCCCTCCTCCCTCCTCCCTGTAAAAGTACAGCGCCGCTGTGGGCCTACTACAGGGGACGTCATAGGGAAATGCGCGCGCCTGCACTACTTCCCCGTTCGCTGGGGAGATCGGCCGGGGCGGGCCCCCGCTGCGGAGCCTGTCAGGTAAAAGGGGAAATTTTTTATTTTATTTTATTTTAAATACTGGGGAGCTTTTGCTTGGCTACATGGGGGCAAAACCTGGCTGCTACATGGGGGGAATACCTGGCGGCTACAGTGGGGGGGAACACCAGGCTGGCTAAGTGGGGGGAACTACCAGGCTGGCTCAGTGGGGAACTTTCCCGGGTGGCTACAGTGGGGGGAATACCCGGGTGGCTACAGTGGGGGGGAAATACCAGGCGGGGTACATGGGGGAATACCAGGCGGTACTAAAGGGGGCCACCCACCTGGCTACTAAAGGGGGGAACTACCCAATCAAAGGGGGCAACTACCTGGCTAACAAAGGGGGGGATCCCTATACAGAGGGGGCACTACCTTGCTACAAAAGGGGATCTACCTCCGTAGGGGACACCGGTTATGGGGGGCTACTCCTGCTATAAGGGGATCTACCTTCTTTCTTCCCCAACCATTATGTTTGTTAGGTGGGTGGGTGTGGCTTTTTTTAAAGGGGGGGCACACAGAAAAATGGGCGTGTCCATGCAAATTTATGCCGGGCGCGCTACGCGCGCCGCCTTCCCTTTTTCTCTGCTTTTCCATTTTCCAAAAATTGGAACTTTAGGGAGGTGGTAATTTTTTAGTCCCCCGCAGGGATATAGGCAGTTTTGGATCCCCCCAGGGTATATAGGGAAGTTGGGTCCCCCCCGTAGGTATATAGGCAGGTTTATTCCCCCCCAGGTATAAAGGCAAGTTTTGGGTCCCCCATAAGGGGATTGGCAGGTTTAGGTCCCCCCCAAAGGTATATTGGCAAGTTTGGATCCCCCCGTAGGGATATAGGCAGGGGTTTGGTCCCCCACAGGTATATAGGCGGTTTTGGTCCCCCAGCAGGTAATACCGGTTTAGGTCCCCCGCAGGTATATAGTATTATAGGACCCCCCCCCCCCGCCCCCTGTATAATTTGGGACTTAAGGCCCCCACAATAGTAGGGAGCTTATAGGGCCCCACAGACATATGTAGGTGATTATAGCTCCTCCCTGCACGTATATAAGTAATAATAGCCCCCCCGCACATATAAAAAAAAAGATAATGCCCCTCCCCGCACAATAACAAAAGATAATAGCCCCCCCTGCACATATAACAATAGATAAAAGCCCCCCCTGCCAATAAAAAATAGAAACGCCCCCTCCCTGCACATATAACGTAGATAAACCCCCTCCCTGCACATATAAACAATGATAACACCCCCCCCCCTAAAATATAACAATGTAATAGGCCCCCCTGCACATATAAAAAGATAAAATCCCTCCCTGCACATATAACAAATAATAATGCATCCCTCCCCCGCACATATAACAATAATAATAGCCCCCCCCCCTGACATATAACAATAGATAACAGCCCCCCTCCCGCACATATAACATAGATAAAGCCCCCCCCTGCACTATAACAGTAGATAATGGGCCCCCAGCATGAATACCCCAATTAAAAGTAATTTAAAACCCGACAGCACTCACCTGATGCTCCCTGCCGCTGTCGCGTCGTCCCCGGTCTTTTTTTTCAGCGGGGTGACGTCACCAGGCCCGCCCCCCCCCCGGGGCAGCGTGTGACCCGGGACCCGCCCGGGGCTGTGGGACTCCGGGGCGCACAGAGCCGACCCACTGCGGCCACAGATTACTCCCCCGGGGCTCTCTGCTCCCTGAGGGATCTAACGATGGCGTCCGGGGACGCACATACAGTTAGTCCCGCCCCGCCCGTCCCAAGGCCTAAGCCGCTAAGCCGATAGCTTAGCGATGTACGGGTTAAGGAAAACCTAACATCGGCGGGCGGGCGGATAGCGGCGGTGGGGGACTATTATCAACCCGTGTCAAAAAAAAAGGCTATTAAGGAAGAAGACGTTGTCAGTGCCATCCGTTTACGAAAGACGCGAACCCCTAGCCCCAACGGGGCCAAAAAGGGGTCCAAGCATGAGTGAGGCTTTTCAATTGTACATAATTTAACAAACACACATTATTCACATAAAAATATATATACATAAAAAATTACATATATACTGTATATAC